>CM030862.1:6465978-6588478 GCA_018105865.1 Metaphire vulgaris
TATTCCGAAGGTGAAGATGATGAGGTAGATGATGGCGGTGGCGTATTTGATCCAAAGAAGTTTCGACTTTTCGTCATTATTCGTCAGAACGGTTCCGTTGGTCAGATACGACGCGTCGTCGTTCAGACTGAAGTTAGAGTGGTTGACCCACTGACCATTCAGTGCGTCGTCCATTTTACCCCGTCTACCTTTCGCTTACGTTGATTTCGGGGTGAAACGTCTTCGCTCTACAAAAACAGCATTAGAAACTCACTGAGAAACTACAAAAACGAATGAATTTAGGCATATCTCCTTCTTCTTCTTCTTCTTCTTCTTCTTCTTCTTCTTCTTCTTCAACATCATCTTCTTCTTCTTCTTCATCTTCTTCTTCTTCTTCTTCTTCTTCTTCTTCTTCTTCATCTTCAGCTTCATCATCATCATCATCATCATCTTCTTCTTCTTCTTCTTCTTCTTCTTCTTCTTCTTCATCATCTTCTTCTTCTTCTTCTTCTTCTTCTTCTTCTTCTTCTTCAAGTGCCATGTATTGCTACGTCGCGACCATGGATTTTCACTCTTTGTTTCTGGTTTTCCTTGTCAGTTCGATGTTGTCTTTAGTTCGTGTTGCTTCTCTTAGGCTGTCTGTATACTTTATTCTTTGTATTCCTCTTTTCCCCTCTATTTTTTCTGTTATGGCTATATTTTCCATTCGTCCTTTCTTTTTAGATGTCCGAAAATTCAAGCTGGGGTTGCTTTCTTATGGTTTTTAGCAATTTTCTTTTTACATCAAAGGCTGTTAGTACTTCCTCATTTGTTATTTTTTCTGTCCCAAAATTTTTTGTATACGTCTGAGAAACCACATCTCTGCAGCTTCCAGCTTCACCTCTGTTGCTTTTGTCAACATCTGTGTTTCTAATCCGTACATCAGAACTGTCCACGCGAAACTTTGAAGAATTCTGAGCCGTGTTGTTTGTTGAAATATGTCTTTAGACAGATACATGTATTTACATGTATTATCGAAAAATTGCTTTTGTAAGACGTTCGAACTTTTTTTAGAAACAGAAAATATTAGCATGCCTACTGGTTTAGCTGTTTAAGCAGCTTTGGCTACGGTTGAGAGAGAGAGAGAGAGAGAGAGAGAGAGAGAGACAGACAGACAGACAGACAGACAGACAGACAGAGACGAAGGGAGTGTTTCGTTAACACATACTGAAAGCAAACATTTATTTTTTTAAATTAACAGGAAACAGCTCATTCCCAGAGAACTCTCTGTCCCTCTGTCTCTGCCTGCCTGTATGTTTACCTGTCTGTCTCTCTCTGCCTCTGCATTTTAGCAAAAACTCACACTTATGCAACGTTGCAAACTCAGCATGATTTAAAGTGGCTTCGGAGGCATTACTGCCTGCATGAAAGCCACTAGGGGCGCTAACGGGGCTTTGAACCCATTCAATCAGCCTTCCGTTTCAGCGCGTAACTCACTCTGCCGTCTTCCGCCTATTTTCAATCAAACTCCAATTCAGCAACAATTAGATTAGATGTAGCAGCATAATCGAGTTCCCGTTATCAGACCAGGTCCTTCCATTCCTTTCTAGTCTGAAGACTCTTTTCTTCTTCAAGCATTGGCGTAGCCAGGGGATTCGGGGAGACCTATTTGGGCTGTTGAGAAGTTCTTAGATGGGTGGGGGTAGACAGCGTGATAGAAGAAAATGCGCGAAAGTTCAAAATGCTTTACACGACGAACTTTTTTGCTCGTCAAGTCTCGTCAAGAACTCGTCAAGAACTGTTTTGCTCGTTTCAACCGGAAAATGTCGATGTGCTCCCCCATCTATTCCGGTGTAGCATATTATAATGACTCCCATATAATAATAACTTCCCCTCATTATTTTATATATATATATATATAATGACTCTATATATTATAATAACTTCCTTAGTTTTTCAGAAGCAACACAACTGAAGCAAAGGCCAGCAATTGGCCAACATTGGCCAGCAACAATATCCTGTCAGTATATATTTTACCAACTCAGCAGCAGGTAAATGGTGTGGACTGCGGTTGCCACGCCATTGCAACAGCTGTCGAATTTCTAGTGTAGGATGGCGATTCATTATCTGAATTTGACATAGAGCAAAAGCGCCAGCATCTTAAGTTGTGCTTGGAGCAGGGCCATATTAAGGTGGGAGCTGAGAGGCTGTAGCCCCCCGGCCCATCGTGAAAATAGGCCCACCGATTTCCAAGATAACCTTTTTTTGCTTGTCAGAGATTTTCAGTATAGGCGACTGCCTTTTTCTTAGCCCCCCCCCGGCCCACTCGGACCTTAATCCGGCCCTGGCTTGGAGCAAGGCAATATGCGTCCATTTCCTAAATCTACGAAGAAATTTAAAAGACGAAAACCGAAACTGACGAAAATAGATTTATATTTGTGATCTCTACTAACATTTTAAATATGCATAACTATGCATATTGCATGAATGTTGACATTTCACGATGTTTCAAGGATTTTGCGTTTATTTTAAGAAAACTATCAATGTTAAAAATTGCCTCACTTGGTAAATAATTAGGCCTAACATTTAAAATTGAATTTAGTTGAGATAGGCCTACTTCTTCTGCATTATTATAATATAGAGAGAGTTATTATTATATATATTATAATGATGGGGGAATCATTATTATATATATATAATAATGAGGGGTCAGAGTACAATTACATTATTATTATTACAGCCAATTACATTGGGAGTCATTATAATATGCAACAAATATATGCCGTTAAAAAAACCGTCCTTCACAAACCTGGCTGCCTTTTTCGCATGACACTAATTCACCACAAAACCGGCACTTCAGTCGTCAGCATTCTTCATCAGACTTTTCAATCGCTCCGTATTACTAGGATCTCATAACCCTCCGTATTACCGGCCTACGATTACGGCCTACGATTACGGAAATGGAGAAGGAGTTCTTCTGTTGGAGAAAGCGCTTAAGAAGTAGTTAATCTTGCTCGCGCAGATGTCATTAATGCGACGTTAAATTGCAGTCGATCGTCTGCTCGAATTCTTATCATTAGCGTCAGTCGTCTGTTTGTTCATCTATTTCTTCCATTAGCATCAATCGAGCTTCTTTTCAATGGATAGCTAGACTCTCTCTTTTCTTCTTCTTCTTTGGAGAAAGCTCTCCGCTTGCTCCAGATGTCTTAATGCTTTTAAATGTGTCTCGATCTCTGTCTCGAATTTGTCTGTCTCTCTTTTTTCTCTATCTTCCATTCTCAATCTGTCTGTCTCTGTCTTCCTCTTCTCTCTGTCTCTCTGTCTCTCTCTGTCTCTCTGTCTCTCTGTCTCTCTGTCTCTCTGTCTCTCTGTCTCTCTGTCTCTCTGTCTCTCTGTCTCTGTCTCTCTGTCTCTCTGTCTCTCTGTCTCTGTCTCTGTCTCTGTCTCTGTCTCTGTCTCTGTCTCTGTCTCTCTCTCTCTCTCTCTCTCTCTCTCTCTCTCTCTCTCTCTCTCTCTTACTTCAATGCCTTTTTACGACTCTGTTGCAATTTAATGCTAAGATTTATAGGCCATATCTCTAGCATACAGCGTATAAAGTAAATGATTGAAGCCCAAATAGGTAAGCTGTAGGATTACTATTGACGAATGTATGAACACTGACACCAAGGGAAAAGTGCACTACTAATTTTATCCCAAAACATAGTAGCTCATAATTTTGATGGACTCGTTCTGCCTTTAGCCTGGTTTACGCAAGGTGATGCCGCAGCACTTTGGAATTTAAAAGGAAAACTTAAATGGCTACATTCATGATACAAAATAACGTACAAGTTCACAAAATTTCATGCTTTGGACCCAGGGGTTGTGAAAATATTTACAATGAAACAGGATGTTAACAGTTTTATTGGCCTACCCTGTAAAGGCAGGAGTATATAATATATTAAACTGAATGTCTCGTCTGATTTTCAGAAGTTGCTGGAATAAGCACGCGGCACCGCTTCTCAGGGACAAACTCCAGTGACCCCGAATTCATGAACGCATTACATTTAAGCGATGTTTTATCACCAATAGGTAAAGGCAGGTCCCGAGCGTTGGGGTCCGGCACTCATCTCCGGTCTAAGCAATCGGCGACGTAGGTGGTAGGCCTATAAGCTATTAATCTGGGGTAGGTTGCCATTACTTTCCCCAGAACCGCGTTTTACCTCGCAGCTTAACGCTGTTCCTCATTTTACCACTGCCCTCTAGCGAGTAAGGCTGAGTCGACCTTAGGCCCCCTGCGGGTATCGAAACCGTGACCTTCTTTCTGCTCCATCGTCCAGTGTTGCTACCACTCTGCCAACTTTCCACCCCTATCACCTACCGAACCTTAACTGGCCCTTTCTGCCGGGAATAACACCTCATCACTCGTGTTCAGATCTACGTCGAATGATCGTCATTCTCAGCTCCGCTCCAAGAGTCGCGTCCCTCCTCCGGCCAAAACTGCAAAGTTTGGCGACAGATGGGCTTCACGTGGCAATCGAATTTTATGGAATTCATTGTCCGAAAACGTTAAAAAGTCTATCTCTGTTATGCTATTCATTAAGAACTTACTCACTTGTTTAGCATCTCCTACAAGTGACGCTCGCTTGTTAGAGCGCTCGTGATTTTGGCCTTCGCCATGTCCACTGCGTTGTAAAAACTGTCTCAATAATAATAATAATAATAATAATAATAATAATAATAATAATAATAATAATAATAATAATAATAATAATAATAACAATAATATATGCTGCTCCCATTATCGTATGGTAACATTGTATATATGGGCACCATAAACACAGGCCGTAAATATAATAAAATATGTCTAGGATGAATCTTGAATATCTTGAATGAGTTAGGCCTACTACAGTGGCTAATAAATGCAGCAATCTTCGGAACGAAGACGGTTAAAGACAAGACAAGACACAAGCTAGAAAACTAAATTATTACATCAATGTTTTATGGCCCAAGTCACTGACTGATTTCAAGGACAACTCAAGGACTCCACCCTCAAGGCCAGCGACTTGTCCTTAAGGAGTCCTTAAGACCAGGACCAAGGCAATGACTAACAACATCCCTGGTTATTACCAGATAAAAGTTGCTTTTTTATTTGGTGCGCGTAAGGCTAATCCTAATTATCATTAGCAAGACAACTTATATAGCGCCGTGGAGGAACGAAGGTTAAAGTCAAGGACATTTAGACAGATGTCACTTGAATGAGATAGTAAACAAGCTTCAGCTTCTTCCAAAATAAAATGATCAATTTGCTTGACGTTCACAGGCAGTGAGTTCCAAATGAATTGATTCCCAGGCAGTGGCGTATAGCCAAGGGGGGTTTGGAGTTAAACCCCTCCCGCTTGGGCGCCGACGAACATTTGTTGTTTCCATGCATTTTTAATTTTTGGACGCAGTTTTGAGGCAGGGGTGTAGCGACGGGGAGGAGGTATATCGGTATATATACCCCCCAAAATCAGTCTACCTTAAAGTTTTTTATGTGATACACGTTGTTATATGCGGTTTATATGGTTTGTGTGGTTTATAGTTAAGATTTATACCCACTCAAAATATTTATACCCTCTCAAATCAAATTCCTGGCTACGCCCCTGTTTTGAGGGTCAAACCCCCTTGGGCTGCAGACCCAAATTTTTTTAACACCATAGGCGTGACG
Source organism: Metaphire vulgaris (assembly GCA_018105865.1). Lineage (NCBI taxonomy): Eukaryota > Metazoa > Annelida > Clitellata > Crassiclitellata > Megascolecidae > Metaphire > Metaphire vulgaris. The sequence goes on from CM030862.1 coordinate 6,471,623, forward strand.
ACCTTCTTTTGCTTGTCAGCACCTGAAAGGAAAAATTTTAGAAGGAAAGACATAGGATATAGGATAGATACATAGGATGACCTTTTTGCTTGTCAAGATTTTTCGATAGTTGGTTACGGTCAAAAGTCAAAACCAAACCCCCTTCCGGAAATCCTGGCTACGCCACTGTTCTCAGGCGTAGCTTCTATTTAATCTCAAATTGTAGGCAGCTAAGACACGAAGACGTCTATTATTACTGCCAAATTTGAGTGCGTGACAATTTTTCTCTCTCCCAAATCTCTACAGTCCTGTCCCTATCCATTTCCGCATCTATCTACGGAATACTACTGAGGTTTTATTTTTGCGGCTTACAAAGATGTCGAAATCATATCTGATTGTTTTGCTCGTCGGAAGCAAAAAAATCGCAGAAACTCTTAAGATCGGTTTGCCGCAAGTCTTGAAATTGAAGATTTTGTCGGATAAATATCTTATAAAGCCCCAGTGGCATAGTCTCCACCGACCCTGTTTAACATAGCGATCCGCGTCATTAAATTCTCTGAACGGGGTCTGTTAGGCTAATTATATTGGTTGTTCCATTACGAGCTGCTAACAGACAAAACTAGAACATCGCATGTTTGAACCCTTAGTTTGGCAGCCTTTCGTCTCTCTCTGGCGGCGCCATGCAGCAATTCTGTTTTTCATCGCAGAAGTAAGATGGTTAATGAATCGTGGAGGAAATTAGTTTTACGGAATAGGGGCTCGTAAAAGCCTGTTCGAGCTAATGTAGCAATTAGGCATAAACTAATGGATCGATAGTGCGAAGTCAACACATTGTCTCCATTCGTAAAGTTACGACGTTGTTTTTGCCCGAAGCCATTATTTCATTGGGGTAAATGAGGAGACGGCATAAACCCCGTGCATAGAGTGGTGTCGTTAAAAAACCAGTTCCATTAAGGTTTATCGTTCAAACGGTAATATATAAGCGAGCGCTTGGACCATTTTGTCGCATTACAAGGATACTCAAACGCCTCATCGGACAAGATAATGTCCGCATAAGTGTATAAACGAATATTCGCATTGGCGTAGCCTCAGGGGTCGCCGGGTGCGCCCCCTCCCTCGCCCATTTTGGCTGGGGCAGATTGTGGGGTTTGCACAAAATCGTTGGGGAATTGTGGGAGAGGGGTTTGTAACATAATCGAGAAGAAAATGTGAATGTGCGAAGAACTCTTTTATGACGTTTTTTTTTGTTTTTCTCGTCGGAAGCTTTTTTCCCGATGTGCCCCCCCCCATTCCGGAACCCTGGCTACGCCACTGAGTGTTCGTGCATTCAAAACGATGCAAAAATACTACTGTCTTCGGTGCATGACTTTGGCTATTTTCTTGCTTAATGATATTGTCATTGCCCTGGATAAACCTTCTGTCGTATGTAATCTTCTGTTGCATGTATCTCTTTTTTAACCATCGTTATAGCACTTTATGTTGTCAATTATATTATAACAGAACGTGTACCCTGTAAGTATTAGTTAGAATACAGTTAGACTGATGTTTATCTTATGTTATAAGCATTTGCGAATAAAAATTCTAATAACAGTGATTCTCATTAAAACTCATAGACGCCTTACTTGGAGGACACAGGGGAGAGCAAAACGTTCTCTGTATAGCATATTAACTTAAGAGGACATTTTTAACCGGATGAAAAAGAGTTTTAGCCTTCTTTTACCTATGAGCAAACAATTCAATGTCTTAAAACATAAAATAATATTCTGAGGAAATTGCTCTGATCGACGCCATTATATTCCTAAAGCGGATAAAATATCTGTACTGTACACGTTGAAAAGGGTGACCCGTCAAATGCGCGAACATTTGCGCGCCGACATTTGCGCGCCGAAATTTGCGCGATATTATATAATAATACGGGTTAGGGCTAGGGTTAGAGTTAGGGTTTGATTTTGGGTTATGATTAAGACTATAGTTACTAAAGCACGGATGGCTTTTAATTTACAGCGCAATTCGTGCTTCCTCGAAATACGCGCAAATGTCGGCGCGCAAATGTCGGCGCGCAATTGTCGATTTTACGTTCGCGCATTTGTCGTCGCGTAGATGTCGGTCGCGCATGTCGGGGCGCAAATGTCGGTGAACCGTTGAAAAGACATCCACAGGAAACATTTGAAATCGACATTCAATGCATAATACATTACTATGTTATACACAGGACATAATAATTCATAATAAATTTAAGCATGGTGCAGCTAATGCATTTAGTGCATAATGTATCTATTACAGAAGCATTTGGCTTCAGTCTTGTAGAAAGGAACACCGTATGCTTATTGATTATTTTACAGCATGAGCATTAAAGATTAAGGTGTTTTGCAAGGCGCTGTCTACTAATACAGTTATCTCTTTGGGAGGAAATGTCGCTTTTTACCTACCCTATATCCTCCTCCATTGGAGGTCGCAAATCATGGATGGGGTATTTTTACTCCATATTATTATTACCACTATTACCGGTATACTACTGCTGCTGCTGCTGCTACTACTACTACTACTACTACTACTACTACTACTACTACTACTACTACTACTACTACTACTACTACTACTACTACTAGTAGTAGTACTACTACTACTACTACTACTACTATTACAACAACAACTACTGCTGTTGTTGCTAATATTTTATAATACTGTTTATTATTATTATTATTATTATTAGTAGTAGTAGTAGTAGTAGTAGTAGTAGTAGTAGTAGTAGTAATAGTAGTAGTAGTGTAATGATAGTAGTAAAGCAGCTTCTATAGCGCCGTGGACAAAGTCGCCGTAATGTTGTGTTAGCTAACATTATATATTTTTCATTTTGGCCACAGTCTGGATAGTGTACACGCTTTGCCTTTACTTGCCGTCATATCGATAGACATATTTCAAAATCACTAAACGACAATAATTATATATAAGTCTTGAAATTCGTTTATCAGGTTAATTGTTGTGACTCTAGAGTCCTAGACTAAACGACATATTTCAAGTTTTACTTTTTTCTTTTGAATCATGGAAGCGCATGATTGTTTCTGATTAAAAGAACAACAATTTGAGCAACGCTCCCCTGAATCGAGTAACGGATATCTTGTATGTCGATTGTTAATAGGCTGTATTACTTGCATTGGACCAGCATGACCTACTGTACTAATGGCGTTTGTTATTCTACAGTGTATGATGTTTCGTATCTTTCAATTTCCTGACTATTTCTGTTATGACGACGACTTTATAGATGGTGTCTATACTGTCTAGTACAGCGGTTCTCAACCTGTGGGTCGCGACCCCCAAGGGGGTCGAATGACGATTTGCCAGGGGTCGCCCGAGACCATCAGAAATATGGGGTTGTCTCTTTTCTTGTTATTGTACAAAATTTCCTCAGTGGTAGTTACGACGTACTAGTTGTTTTACTATAATTGTCATTCGAGGATAGACAAATTAGACATGGAGACAATTAAATAATAACGATTTCGAACATTTTGATTGTCGTAGCATTATTATTTTTAGCAGCTTACATTGTGAACGAAAATAATTGTACCGTTGGGGGGTCGCCACATAATGGGGAATTGAATTAAAAGGGTCGCGGCACTATAAAGGTTGAGAACCGCTGGTCTAGTAGAAGGCGTTTCATCGTCCATATACCCTCTTTATGGTGCGACTTTCTTGGAGTGCTTGCCCGTCGCTTGTTTGATGCTTTTACCTGAATGTCAAAGAACGGTCTCTGAAATCCAAAGCAGAGACGCACTGCAGGGCATCCAACAATAATTGACAATTTGGATAAGCGAGAAAACGAGAGTGCGTGCACATAATTTGGCTTACCAGAGATGCGAGTGAGTGAGTGAGTGAGTGACTGTTTGGTAGAATGAGTGCATGTGTCGTTCAGTCAGAAGAAAAACAGGAGGCATTTAAGTCAGAAAACTTGCTCTGAAAATCCAATGTTATGTCCATGTTTACCGTTTTTCTCATCCGGTCACGTGACAATGTTTTACGACTTCTGGTTGATGACGTCTAAAGATTAGGGATGAAGTCTCAAGATGGACGCAATTTTGCGCGTAGACCATTAAGCGATCCTCTTACAAATCGTGCTCTAAATTGCTGCTGTGCTCTGCTGCTGTCCGTTGGAAAATTGGCCTCTCTTTCAGACCACAGTCCTTCCGTCTCCGCCCTCAATTTGATGACGCCGAGCGAATGGCAGTAAATGCATCATTGCTTGAAACGTGGAGCACAAAACAGCAACAATAAAAGTGTCACGAGTTTCAATCGATTTTCGCAACAATTTCAAAACATGTTTGCTAACCTTTTAGATTCAACAAACCCCCGGAAATGTGTAATTTCTGCATGTCCTAGACGAAGCAGAATACTCGAGACGAAAAATAGGCCATTAAACCTGGCAAGGAAGGTTGGAAGGATGACCTTTTTTGGCTTGTCAAGGTTTTTGGAGGCTCAGACCATGTTTCCCCTCTCCCAAACATTTCAAAATCCCTCCCAATGTCAAGTTGGCTAGAATAAACACTGGTCTGACGTTACCACCAAACGTGCTTATCGGTTCCAGCTTTCTCAAATAACGCGTGTGGTAAAGTAAGTCGATAAAATCGTAACACAAAAGGACGCCACGCGCGGTTTACGGCGCACTAAATCGGCGGGTATACCGCTGATAATCCCGCTCTGCAGAAAGTGCAGCTTCAGCGGCTGTTGCAAGTCACTCGACGTCTCAGCCGAATGTGGATTCGGTGTTCCGAGGGGATCTAAGCATCGAAGGATTACGGTAAAGCAACGAATCCGATGCGATGTCCGTTAATACTTCGGGCGGTGAAAGTGCAAATGTTGTCGTCGACAATCATGCGGTCGGCGCTATGAGATTCTCAGAATGGCGTTTCACTGTCGTGCGACGACCGTCAAGCTTTTAAGTGCTGCATCAATTCTGCACGTAAGTTCCGTCGTCTGAAGGGAAATAAAATTTAAACGAAGAAACAACTCTGCGATTGACGACCCTCCCTTGGCTAATGTCAATCTGCCTGAGTTTGACATTGAATTCCCGCGACAACTACTGTCTCGCATTAAGTGAAACAGGGCGACGGAATTCCCAGCCGTACGTGACAAAGCCATCGGTCATTCCTGACAGCAACAGACTGCATTCGAATTAAAGTGAGTGACAGAAAGATTTGTATCTTTCTTCCGCTGAATCAATTGCTCTCCTCTCTCTCTCTCTCTCTCTCTCTCTCTCTCTCTCTCTCTCTATATATATATATATATATATATATATATATATATATACAGCGGAGTCACCTATATCAGTCATAAACCGTTTACGATCGATGAGGTAGACATAGTACCGAAGTCCGAGTGTATATATATATATATATATATATATATAGAGAGAGAGAGAGAGAGAGAGAGAGAGAGAGAGAGAGAGAGAGCAATTGATTCAGCGGAAGAAAGATACAAATCTTTCTGTCACTATTCCAGTTGACCGATATATATATATATATATATATTCTATTCTATCCCGGACAATTTATGCAGCGCAGTAGCATGGCTAACAGTCAAAAACAAGAGCGCTTTACATCAACATGCATACAAAAAACTAAATAAGTGCGTCTTGAGGTTCTTAGAGAAGACTTCGTAGGAGGTGGCCTTGGTGACATATTCAGGGAGAGAGTTCCAGAGATGCGGGTTCCCTCGACTGATGGATCTTTCGCCTAGCTTTGCAGTCTTGAGCGGAGGAGGGACATACAACAGTAATCGAGTACTGGAGCGAAGTTGTCGGCGCTCATTCGTCATCTGCGGGGTCCGTAGTAGAGCGGAAATATATTCCGGACATGTGGGATCATGGAGAGCCCGGTAGGTCACGCAACATCGCTTAAAAACGATGCGTTCCGGCACCCTGAGCCAGTGGAGTTTGTCCCGGAGATATGGCGTCACGTGATCATGCCATTTACACCCGAAGATCGTCCTCGCTGTAGTGTTGAGGACGGCCTGCATCCGTTTGAGTTGGCTGTCCGGTAGACCCAACAGGAGACCATTACAATAGTCCAGTCTGGTGACAATGAGTGCATGTGCAAGGAGAATCGCCGTTGCCTTTGGGATGTAGCGTCGAATTTCTCGGATTTTCCGTAGTTCCGAGTAGCACGCCCGAGTCACGTTACTCAGGTGGCTGACGAATGAAAGTGATTCGTCCAGGAGGACTCCGAGGACTCCGATATATATATCGGTCAACTGGAATGGTCACGCGTCTGCGCCGCGCCGGGTCCACAGCGGAGTCCCGCAGGGATCTGTCCTCGGCCCGCTGTTATTTCTGTTATACGTTGGAGACATTGGCCGTATCATCAGATCGCATGGGCTGAACGCGCACGCATACGCGGATGACGTTCAAGTCCTCGCCTCCTGCACCCCAACTGAGATCGAGCGGCTTCGAACTAGCCTAACAGACTGCACCTCCGCTATTCAACGATGGAGACAGACGCGAACCGGCTGTCACTTAACCCCAGCAAGACTGAGTTCCTCTGGGTATCTACTCCGAGGCGGAGTCACCTACTGTATATATCAGTCATAAACCGTTTACGATCGATGAGGTAGACAAAGTACCGAAGTCTGAGTTGCGTCTGCTCGGGGTCCTCCTGGACGAGAACCTCACACTCGATGGACACGTGGACGGAGTGATTCGCTCCTGTTTTTATCATTTGCGGAAGATCAGATCGGTTCGTCGCTACCTCCCGCTACCAGATGTCATTAAGCTAGTCCGAGCTCTTGTCCTGGTACGCGTGGATTACTGCAACAGTGTACTACTTGGCCTACCAGACAGACAACTTAACCACCTCCAATTGGTCCTTGACGTCTCAGCGCGGTTAATCTTTCGAGTCAGATGGAATGAACATGTCACTCCGCTACTTCGCGATCACCTCCACTGGCTACGGATCCATGAAGGGATTGTTTACAAACGATGTGTGTTGACTTATAAGGTCTTGCACGACCCGGACTGCCCAAGCAGAGTATATTTCGGAACTGGTGCGCAGAAATCTGTTATCTGACAGGCGAATGGAACTCAGATCCAGTCGCCGAATTCAGCTAGTTGTCCCCCTCCATCCAAGCCAGCTAAATTTGGGGACCGATCCGTCTCGAGGGGAAATCCCATACTTTGGAACGCCCTCCCCAAGGAAATTACCAGGGAGACGACACAAGATATAGGTTTGCACAGAAACTTAAGACGCACCTATTTTAAATGATTAAATCTCATATCAGATGTCTTTGTAAAGCGCTCTTTATTATGGCCTTCGCCAGGCAGATAGCGCTATATAAATTGTCGTTTAATAATAATATTAACAATAAACAATAAACACACACACACACACACACACATACATATATATATATATATATATATATATATATATATATATATTCCTCGTGATATTGGCCATCACCTCATGTCTGCCTGTCTGCCTGCCTGTCTGTCTGTCCGTCTGTCTGTCTGTCGGCTTGTCTGTCTATGCCTCTCCTTTTATATTTGATAGTAAAGACGAACTCATAGCTGCCAAAGAGATTCATTAGCGAAAGATTCATTAGTGACTAATAAGCTAATCGGATGAGAGGACAATTCCAAGAAAACGGGGAAGAAGATCCATTCAAGGAGAACGCGTCTAGTGCATCGATGTCAATTAGGAAACTCAAAGCGTCTTTGACATTCTACTGAACTTCTTATTTCGCGATGTGTGTATTTTTGCTACGGCTTTAAACACCGAATGCTGACATTAAAGTCGTGGCAGTTGAGCATAAAGACTTTTAGACAAATTTAGAATAATTAGAAGATTCAACATCTTTTCACTGGTTTTCTTTTATGGATTTGGTGTCATTTAAACCCGCATCACTTAAACCCACGTCACTTAAACACATATTAAACACACACAGTTAAATGTTTTAGTTAGCAATCAACAATCACACGACACAAAACCCAACTGGACACAAGTATTTAAACAAGTATTGTCTATACTCAGTGCACGACGACGGTATTATCTGACCGGGTGTTAACTGACGCGGGTTTAAGTGACGCGTAACCCTTTTATGGTAGATTCGCTATTTTCACTTTTGCACATTAATCTGAAGAAAGTAGAAATTGTGACGAAGTTTGCTTCTGTTGATATATGTGATTTGGCTAATTCGTTTTGCCTTCTAATCAAGGTCAGCGGATGAATGCGTAAAAATCTACTTCACATCGCGAGCAACGTTTCAGTAAATGAATAAACGCCAGTTAAAATAGAAAATTGGAAAATCAATGCTGCTTGGTTAAAAGAGATAAGTTTTAGAAGCATATTGTCTTCAAATTGGAAAGCAATGGGCAGAAAATGACATTGAATAGGTGGAATAAAGAAAGAAAATTTGATAAAACAAATGAATACTAAAGAAAAATTTTACTATTTTACTTGAGATTGTATTCAGTCTACGAAGACGTTGACAAATGCATATATATATTATGCCGGATGATAAATCATTCAAATTAAGATTCACAGACCAGTAAATAATGAAATTGCGCTATACAAATATTCCGCTGAAACATATTTGCTAATTCAATACTAAATAACCTGTAGTTTTTTCATAAAGTCAGAACTCCCAGAAAGACAAAGAAATTGAATTCTGGACTGCAATATATTTATTCTCGATATTCTCAGTCAATTTAAGAGAAAATTGTCTCTATGTGTTGTAAAAGGCCCTTCCCTCTTATTTCTCGACTTCCATTGCCACCGTCCTCCGTTTTGAATTTGTGGGAGACAGATGCACGGGTAGAAATCAAGATGGATTTTGCCAGACATTGTCAGGAGTTTCTGACGGCAGAAAATAAACGACTGTATCTGGAAATATTATTTACCTGTCCAATGCCTTAGATTAAATTTCAGCTAATTTCTCGTTGCCATCCAACGACATGAACCGAAGAAAAACGAATGCTAGAACTTAGAAGGCTGTTTTTCTCAGATTACGAAGTTGGCAGTCTTGCTTCTGTCCTTATCGAAAACCATCTGCACAACTGCTTTGTCTGAAATTCGCAAATAGTTTCATTATATTCTTGGGCAATAACGCTGTTTTTCGCTTACAGATTGTTAGGTGGAGAGTCTTGTATTCGGCTTAAAATGAAGCGGTAACTTACAATAGAGCCTCGTTATTTCAAAGAGTAAAGGCAATATCGTTGTTTTCCCATGTCCGGCTTCGAGCGCTGGGGTCGGTGCTGACAGTGTTGTCATAAATACTTCACTGAAAGTATTTAAATACTTTCATAAATACTTGATTCTCACGTAGTATTTAAATAGTATCTAAATACCCAAATACCAGGGTAAGTATTTAAATACTGGCAAATAAGGTTTAAATACTTTTTTAAATACTTGATAATGTATTTGACACGATTCGCCACAGCCGTATTTTTGTGTAAACATTTGTTGGTTAGAATTATTTCTAACAATGTCAATGTAGACCTACTTAACTGTTCAACTGTCTAAAACCATCAGTAAAGAAAATGTAAAAAATGAACAGTCTATAGGAGAAACGTTATAATTATGTGAAAATTGCAATAAATCCAAAGTATTTAAATTTCTTAATTACATCTAAATACTCTATGGTATTTAAATACTATTTAAATACTTAATTTTGGATGAGTATTTAAATACTTTGTTAAATACTGGACAAAGTATTTAAATAGTATTTAAATACTAAAAGTATTTAAATACTTGACAACACTGGGTGCTGATCTCCGTTCACTTAGGCACACAGCGACGCGGCCGGGTGGCAAACATCGTTAACATAGAGTAGGTTGCCAGCCAAACTTCTAGACTCGCGCTTTGCTTCGCAGCCAACGCTGCGCCTCAGTTTGATGTTATAACCGCCCTCTAGCGAGTGAGGCTGAGTCGACCTTAGGGGCTCCTACAGGAGTTGAACCCGTTCCGTCAGCGTGCCTGCCCAGCACGTAACCACTTCTGCCATCTTCCCACCCCTTCGTCATAACGGACTCGGTTGTAACGTATACTCACTCGGTTGTAAAGTACCGCAATGTCCAGTGTGATGCTTTACCCTATTGGTCCGTATTGGACAATATTGGATACGATTCTTATTTTATAACGCACCTCAAATATAACGTACTAAATTTTACAGAACGCGCTAAATGCGTTATAACGAAGTTCTACTGTAGCTGCAGATCATTATGAAGATCTCTTAATATTAACCCCTTAACCGTGTATTTAACTATAACTCAATGTAAAATGGACGGATATATCCGGGATCCCCAGTTAAGGGGTTAAAGACACGATATTAATACATCAGTTTTTCCTCTGTTAGACGACTGAGATCCGATTCAAGCAAAGCGTTATATATGATCGACGCATCTAGAGCCGGAAAATCGTAAATCTGCGTGTTGCGACTTCTACGACTTCAATAATAAATCTCCGCTGTCTTTCTGCCGGGGATCGTTGCTTCAGAATCGAAAGTTTTCGTATTTTCGTCGGCTTCGTAACCTCGCGTCTTAACGAACATTGTCTTTTCTCTTAACGCCGGCTTTACGAAGAGCCAGGGATGAATGGTTTTTGGAGATCTGAGATTCAGCAAAGGCTTTAGAGCATCAATGATTTACCATGCCCATGACGGCTCCTGAAAATAAGTATGTCTTTTAAAGAACCGCCATATCGTTAACGAAAACTCGCCCACTGGGAGCCGTCGTTAACGAAAGTGGCGACCGAAAAAGTCATATTCCCAATTGAAGGAGTCTGCTGAAGTCAAAGAAGGAATCGGATACCCGTGAATGTACGACTAACCCCTCCCCCCTCTTCCCCAACCACGAAGCTTTTTACCTCTCGTGGAGTTCGGATAGCTGAATGCAAAATTCGTATACATCCACCAGTGGGACATATTTTCACGTAAACCTCGACCCTATCGGAGGATGGAGTTAAATACCCCCAAAATTCTCCGGCAAATCAACTCGCTCGTTTAAACATAAATTAAATCCCAATTGCTTGCGATGCATTTTAAATTTTTTGCGTTGAATACAGCAAGAAAGCTAAATACAAAGAATGGGCACTGTCTGAAATAATAATAATAATAATAATAATAATAATAATAATAATAATAATAATAATAATAATAATAATAATAATAATAATAATAATAATAATAATAACTAGAAAGATGCTCGTTTGCTCGCGCTCGCTTCATTCGCAGTGCAGGATAATACTAAAACCCAATCATTGAATTCATGCTGCTGAACAACGTTTCAATGACGTCATACGCCACGCCACGTAACCAAGCTCTGACGCTGCAACGTACGCTTCGTCAAACGCTTCGCGTGGCCGTTCGCTTCGCGTCGCCGTTCGCTTCGCGAAGCCGTTCGCTTAATTCGCGTCGCCGTTCGCTTCGCGTCGCATTTCGCTTCGCGAAGCCTAAGATTCCAGAACGACCAATCAGAACGCTCACCCAGCCAACCAATCAGAACGCTTAAGGTAACGAATGAGAACGTCACACAGCCAACCAATCAGAACGCTCACACAGCCAACCAATGAGAACGCTTGAAGGTAACAGACATACAGAAAGGATCTTAATATTATACTAAAAAAATTCTCGCTTCGCTCGCACTTCAGAATCTCTTCACTCGCAGTGCAGGCTCGCTTCGTTCGAGGCAACAAATATTCCAACAAACAAATTAAACATCAACTGCTTACACAAATCGGGCCTAAATGTGCTCTATAAAATTAGCTTTTAAGCGAAGCGTAACCGAACGTTTATAACCGCTGAGATATAGGCAGATAGGAAGCTCCTATTCACCATTCGGCGCTGCACAAACATGCATTTAATTTAACTAATAATCGATGAATAATTAATTCCTTTGCAAGAAACCCGGGGATAAAAATTTCAGGAATCGATAGAAACGTAAGAATTATAAAAGGGACCTTTAAAGTTTAAAGTACTAAACGGAACATTTGAAACTCATAATGCTAATCTATAGGGCATGACGTTGCACATTTGCATAAAATTGCGATAAATTTCCGTAGCTATGCAAAAATCTCATAATGCTAATCTATAGGGCATGACGTTGCACATTTGCGTCAATTTGCGGTAGATTTCGGGAGGTGAAGGGGGTATATTCGGAAGGCACACAGCCAAGCTCAACCAAAGGGATGGTTGGTTGGAAGATGGATGGGGAGAGGGTGGAAGAGGGATGGGGAGAGGGGTGGAGGGAAGGGGGTTGGGAGAGGGTTGGGAGGAAGGGGGTTGGGAAGAGGGGTGGAGGAAGGGGTTGGGAGAGGTTTAGGGGTTGGGAGGGGAGGAAGGGGGTTGGGAGAGGGAGGGGAATGGGAAGAGGGTGGGGAAGGGGAAGGGGGTGGGGAGGAGGGGTTTGTTTGAGAGAGGGATGGGGAGAGGGAAAGGAACGGGGTTTGAGCTGCAATTAAGACGCTTCTGAACGCTCCGTTGATTATATTATACAGTTTTGATTAATAGACAATGGTTGTCAATGGCAACAGCCTCGTACAGCCCAGGACAGAGGTTACGCATTCGACTTCGCAACGTCGATTGGTGACCAATCAGAACGCTCGAAGGTAACAGACAAACTGGACAAACAGAGCAAGAATCTTAATATTATAAATAATAATAATAATAATAATAATAATAATAATATTGGCTGGGTGGGTGGGTGGGAATAAAAGTAATTGGGGTAATAAGTGTGAACAATAATAGGCCTAATAATTGTCTAATAATAGGCCTAAGTAGTCCTATTATTAGGTCTACTTGAAAGGCGATGTTGCTCATACATCCTTCTATTTCAACTTTTGTTTAATTGAATCAACTTGACTAAACTTAACATAGGCCTACTTCACTTGAATGACGCTCGCATTAATTACCGGCCTCTTTTTTTTCTCTCTCTCTCTCTCTCAGCTTCTATTCAGTCTTCTATTCATGCCATTATTCCGCAGCGCCCGCCGTCTTTGCCATTTACCTTGCAACTGAAGGGCCACATCGCGTTTCAGAGTGAATCGATAGCAGAATGAACACAAGAAGAAGAAAAAACCGGGACTTGCAGATTGCAGAATCGCCGTTCTGCAGCGAAATGCAGCAACACAAGAAGCTCACAAATCGACCGAAGCAAAGAAGCATTGCAAACAGAAGAATACGAAATGAGAAGAGCAAGCGAGGAAACGAACAGTGGCAAATAGGCAGAAGTAATGGGCTTCGCATACAAACCAACGTCAAAGTAGTTTTTGCCAAGCTTCTCGTATAAACCGCTGGAACAACGTTTTATGCGAACGATTATAAAACCCAAAAGAAACCGCTCAAATAATTTAAAAATATTGAATAATAAATATATTAATAATAATGTACTTTTTATAACCGTTTCTTATACCTGGGATATCGATCGATCAGTGTTTATTCTAGGCCTTCTCGGAGGGGGAATTTCCCCACAAAGTTTGAAATTTCCCCAAATTTTTGACACTTTGACAAGTAGTATGATGATGATCTCCCCAATGTATGTTCCCCCCTAAAAGAAATTGAAGTCCCCAATGTCTAGCTGGCTAGAATAAACAGTCAATCGATGGTACTTCAAATCCGAACCGCAAAGACGATGTCAATTTCAGGCAAGAATTAGGTGTGAAACAGCAGACTATGGAGTAAAAGCTTTCTGGAAGAAATGAGTTTGAAAGTGCTGTTGGAAGATCTGAGACAGAGTAAGAGAGTTCAAAATACTTGGACCTGCCACAGCAAAAGCTCAGCAAATATGCATATTGAACCTGAAAATTGGTGATGCCGGTTTTTTTGAAGGCCTCTTGAGCCTCACGCCATAGGGGGCTTATGGCCACAGTCTAGAAAATAAATAATCACTGATCGTAATCAATGGTTGGTAGTATTACTTTTTGTCGGCAATGAATAATAACTCAAAAATGCAATGAAATTACGTCGTACGGTGTCAAAACAATTTGCAGTAAATTAAATTGTTAAATTGCGTTTTGTGGTTTATTAGAAAGACTTCTAGGCTCCAGACCCGGCCACAACGCATCACTAGACATACAATTCTAGCGGTAAAATTTAATATAGCATTGCACGACAGCTTTCTCCTAGGTCACATTAGTAGTCTATTGTAGCATCAAAATGAAGTCTTCCGTTGATAAATCAAACGTCAAATAAGCAGCGCAACTATTGTGTTTTGCTGCCACCTGGCGTCGGTTCCGGTCGTAAACCTAAGAAGAAAACGGTATTTTGTGCCACAATTGAATCTATGATCGCTTTTATGGTTTGGAAAAAAAATTCCACTCTTCGGCCTGCGCGAGACTTCTTTTGTCCGCCGCGGAGTGAAAACACCGTAGCACAGCTGCTGCTGCTGGCGATGGCGTTGTGGCGTCGACAGAGTGTCACGAACAGATGGTTGACTGTCTTAATCGAAGAGCCACAGAGGTTGACTTATTAAATGGACCGATGTGAGCAATCAGCGAGTCAGTTGGCTTTGAGCTGGCTTCACGATGAGCAAATCTGAAGGGAAAGCGATCAATGATCTTAAATAAATACTATTAGTAGTTTTTAATGGACTGCCAATCGCTCTTTTTACAGTCTCTATATTATTGCTATTATTATTATTATTATTATTATTATTATTATTATTATTATTATTATTAATTTTAAACTTCACGATTTCTTAAGCGCAGTAACTAAAGTCAAAGGCGCTGTACAGGGAACGAAATGTTAAACAGATGCGTCTTGAGATGTTGTAGGAACCGATCCGGAGAGGTCTCGGTTGTCACAGCCTTCGGGAGTAGATTCCACGACGCTGGGTTTCCACGACGAAAGGACCGGTGTCGTATAAATTTATTTCTGCCATAAAATTATTTCCTGGGCGGAGCCTGCGGTTGCTAGGGAAATAAAATCATGCGACATACGTATAATTTTATTTCCGCATAAATTTATTTCCACCTATCAACATAGCATCTAAAATGGCTTTAATCACTTTAATGCATACAGTTAGTAGCAGGCAATAAATTTATTTTCTACATATAACTATGTAGGCTCCTGTTGGTGGGGAAATTAAATTATAACCGGCAATAAATTTATTTTTAGTCCACCTCTCTATCTAAACCTGTGTGAAGCATAGGCTGGAAATAAAATCATACCTTATTGGTAATAAATTTATTTCCCACCTATCTACACATAACTACATGCCGATTGCTGGTGGGGAAATAAAATTATAGCCGGTCAGTAATAAATTTATTTTCTACCTATAACTATATAGCCTAATATTGGCAGGAAATAAAATTATAGCCGGTCGGTAATAAATTTATTTCCTACCTATAACTATATAGCCTAATATTGGTAGGAAATAAAATTATAGCCGGTCGGTAATAAATTTATTTGCTACCTATAACTATATAACCTAATATTGGTAGGAAATAAAATTATAGCCGGTCGGTAATAAATTTATTTTCTACCTATAACTATATAGCCTACTGTTGGTAGGAAATAAAATTACAGCCGGTCGGTAATAAATTTATTTTCTGCCTATAACTATATAGCCTCCTGTTGGTGGGGAAATGAAATTATAGACAGTTATAAATTTATTTCCTATCTATCTGTACCTGTATCTATCTTTGGTTGAAAAAAATCCTATCCATATACACATAACTCTAAGCCTATAGGAAATAAATTTATTACCGACCGGCGATAATTTTATTTCTTACCAATATTAGGCTATATATAGTTATAGGTAGGAAATAAATTTATTACCGACCGGCTATACTTTTATTTCCTACCAACAGTATGCTATATAGTTATAGGTAGGAAATAAATTTATTACCGACCGGCTATAATTTTATTTCCCCATCAACAGTAGGCTATATAGTTATGTGGAGATATGTAGGAAAGTTTGGTCCTTAAATTCTTTCCAGCTGATCTGGTATCCCTAAACGGTTATATATACAGTTCAGGAGCCCAACATGTTTATTTATCCTCAATGGACCATGCAAATTTTCTAGTTTTTACTGATAATTAATTGGCCTGGCTCCAATTCAATTTGGATTTGGTGTGCCATCGGCTGAAGCCCTGGGCATTTTGATAGTATCGCCATAGAAGTTAATTGAGAAACTAGCGCCAATGAATGAACGAGGATGAGTTACTAAAAAACCAGCGCAGAACAATATAGCAGTGAGCTTGACACAACATTAGTGATTATGGCAATTTATATGTCATTAAATGTAAACTTGAAGTCACTTTGTCAAATGGAAACTTGAAGCTACTTTGCGAAAATCGCGATTGTCCGATTTCGAAAAAACAAATGTTGAATAGGACGACTGTGATTGACTCTCAACGGCAGCCAATCGCCGTAGTTCTAGTTAATGTATATTTATGAACTTGTGAATATGCATGAGATTTGCGTATGATTTGCCATTATGCAAACCTGTGACGTCACACGTGACACGTGCTATGCCTTATGGCTCCACCCATGTAATTCCTCAAGCATTTCCATTGGTTGCCTGCAAAGAATTTCCAAGTAGAAAATAAAATTATGGCTGTCGTTGCTATGGGAGGGCGGTTCTAATCTTGATTGACAGGCTATGTGCCGACCAATTAAAATTTGACCAGGAAATAATTTTATGGGGGAAATAAATTTTTACGACACCGGTCCCCCAGTCCCGCTGTCTTGAGCGGAAGGGGACGACGAGATGATTGCTGGCGCCGGAACGGAGAAGGGAGCGACGTGGTACTGTCGTCGATTAGTAGTTGCTATTATTGTTGCAGTACACTGTAGTAGTAGAGTAGTAGTAGTAGTAGTAGTAGTAGTAGTAGTAGTAGTAGTAGTAGTAGTAGTAGTAGTAGTAGTAGTAGTAGTTGTTGTTGTTGTTGTTGTTGTTGTGAGACAGTTTTTATAGCGCGGTGGGCGTGGCGAAGGCCAAAGTTAAGGGCGCTTTAACAAACGTCATTTGAATTACTTGTTCAATTGGCATGCCTATAATGTACGCCGACGACATTGGCCGATTAATTATCAATGTTGTTTTTAATTGGCGCTTTTGCTAATTAATTAGAATTATAATTAGATACATGAAATATCTAATTGATTAAAATTAGTAAATTTTGATCTAATTAAGTTAATTAGCAGCTTAATTAGATCAGGAATTAGATTAGAATGACAAATGGTCAATGACAATTAATGCAGTCAAGTTATAAACAGTTTCAGCTTCAAATGACAAATAATACAGTTGATTTATAAATTTTAGTCTTAACAGCTAGATGGCAATGTTAATCAACTAGTTTCTGTTGCACTTGCATGGCAATGACAAGCAACTCCTTCCTTTTCTTTGTTTTTCTGCGTCAAAAGTTTTGTACTTGCAAGGTGTACATAGCTTTGCGTGGCTTATAAAATGCAACGTCGACTTTATTGGTTTCCAAGCGCCAGTTTTCCTCTTCTTGCATGTCTTCCAGCATCCAGAATTGAGCGTTTTATTGTCTATTTGATTGACTGTAAAGTCCGTTAAAAACTGTCCAGATTGTCAGACATTTCTTCCAAAGAATTCACCATGATCAGCCAACAATTTATAAAGAGATATCATCAAGTCGTTGATATTATCATTGAAACATTGACAGAAAAGGGAATAATTTTTTAGGACGGCAATCTAAGTATGTAAGCAAGTACTTTATTCCCAAAAAGTTAGATTATTAAGATTATAAAATAGATTTCGATTTAATTAGAATGATTTATAATTAATTAGAATTAGCTTTAAAAATCTAATTAATTATAATTGTAATTAGATAAACAGTTTTTTCTAATTAATTAGACTTAGAATTAGCACATATTCTAATTAATTAGCTAATTAAGCTTAATTGGCTAATTGAAAATACAACACTGTCCGGTTATGCTCAAATTACACTGTATCCCTAATTCTAAAATATATCAACATCGCATTCATAAAAGTGTCTACAAATATGGAGCCTATAATAGATTGACTAAACACAGTACAGTGAAGGTGATATTAGCCTAATTTGATTGATGACTTTCAAGTTCCACTGCAGCAGAAATGGCGTTGGAACAATGACGATGCAATCAACAGCCACTCCGCCACCGCATTCCATATAAGAAACTCTCTTCTGTCAACTTCGCTAGCATGATCTTTGACACATTAATTGCATTCGGAATTAACTTAGGATGTTCACGGCTCTTCAAATGCCTTCTTTGCGTTCGGCAGAAATCGTAGCATAGAAGACAAATCGAGTTATCCAGTCAGACGATGAAGCTACCACCCTCAGAATCCAAACCAAAGCTCGATCATACGCGTATGACAAAATAAAATACGTTAAAATACGTGCGTATGAATAAAAAAATAAAATACGCGTATGATACGCGTATTTTATAAGTCTGCTCGGTTACTTATAATTTGCTTACTTAGCGAGCAATATCAAATGCGACGTCACGCCACGTCTTTGTAACTGATCCCAAAGTCCACTTCGTTAACACATGTTCCCCTTTTAATTTCTTTTCGCAGGTAAATGGTTAACAGACTGCCGCAATTTCATGGCAATGTAGGTCTAATGTATTTTGCTCACGTATGATAGCGCGTATGATAAAGAGTCATACGTTAAAATACGTGCGTATGATACGAAAAATATAATACGTATGATACGTATGATCGAGCTTTGATCCAAACCAGGTACCGTTAGGCGTCAGCACTGCTCTAAAAAGACCGCACAGGAGATGCTACAGAACAGAACGGCCGCCGTTAGAATTCAATCGATGTTCCAAAGGACATCGAGACCGGAAGTTCTGTCGGACGCTCGACAGTTGTCGCTGCGTGAGGAGAAGTAAGCCAAACATGTTGCGCAGGAAGAAAACGCTGAGTAATTTCTTCATTACTTTTCACATCATAACATTAAGGCCGAACAGATCAATCAATTTGGAACAAATTACAGGACTACGAAAAGGCGGAAAAGCAATGGGGGACTTCTTTTAAAATTTGTCTGGGCAGTGGCGTAACGAGGAGCAGTGGGGGGCGAACCGCCCCATGCGGTACTTTTACTAGGTGCGGCATTTTCGGGTATTTTTTCCAAACGCATTTGCTGACGTACAATGCGACGACTTTTGGGAGTTGAATGAAGGCGGCAGCATTGTGTCAGATTCGGCATTTTCGGTTTTGATAAAAGCATCATTTTTTAAATTTAAAAATGCGACGACCTCTTTTTTGCTTGCCAAGATTTGTTTGGAAGTTGTCTGTTGTGTTTGTGTTTTTTCGTCGCGAAAAGAAGGCGGTCTTTTTTATTTTCGCCACCGCGTCTGAATCTCCTAAAAGGTCGACAGCAAAGACACTTCCCAGCTTAAATTCTGTCTAATGAAAATTTGGACCATTATCTTTATTACTGTCCATTCGATTGAAACTCATCAGCAATTAGGAACGTCAAGAGGCGTTCGAATAGTCCCCAAATGATCACCAATGGAATGGGGTAATGGAGGCGATACCCACGGGGCGTGCATAGCATCCTCGAAACGTGAAAAAATAGATATGGGGATCGGAAGGGGTTTGCGCTCCACACGGGGGCCTGGGAGGAAGTGGAGGGGGTCAAAAGACGCAGAAGACACATGTGGTACATGGCCGAGCTTAAGGTCTACGTAAATACTTCATTGCTAGCCAGACAACAGAAGTGTTTCAGAGCACTTCATGTACAGTACATGTACACTTCATGTACAGTGGTGCCGTGCATCTACACGGGACCTGTTTCGCTCTATTCAATTCCGTGCTTAGTGGTTGGCCGAGCAGAAACACGCAGAACGTGCAACTTTATTATGCAAACCCGATTGGAACCAGTCTTACGTCTCAGTCACCGGGCGAATCGAAATCGAATTACAGACTATACGCCTGTCGTCAGAATCTAAAATTCACTTATGAGGCGCGCATAACTGTCTAGAAATCTTCTGCAATTTCATGGAGCATTTAAGACAGACATTTGGGAGTGTGAACAAATCGTGAATATATTTCTTCCAAATTGGCCATTAGACAAGACGTCTAGACAGTGGCAGTTCCCGGATTTCTTGGTGGGGGATGAAATTAATTGATAGGAAGTTGGTGGGGGATGAAAAGAGAGGGAAAATCAACAAATTTTGCCGATAAAGAAAAAAGCTGACAAGCAAAAAGGCAATTTTCCCGAATTTTACTAGACTTTTCCCCGAAAAATTGGTTGACAAGCAAAAAAGTCACCCGCAGTTTTTCCCCGTCATTTTACTTGACTTTTACCCAAAAATAGTTTGACAACCAAAAAAATCCGGTGGGGGATGCATCCCCACTCACCCCACCCCCCCCCCCACCTGGAACCGCCACTGCGTCTAGAGGGCAGTTAGAATTGACCTGATAAAACAAAACATAGCGACATTATTCTGCATTACAAAAACACAATACAGATCTCTCTATTTAAATAAACCACGGCAAAACGCAAGGTCAGACAATATACGTGCAGAGTTCAAGCTGATTAAAGCGAGACAACAGAAGTAATCTTACGCGTTTAG
Organism: Metaphire vulgaris; assembly: GCA_018105865.1. Taxonomy (NCBI): domain Eukaryota; kingdom Metazoa; phylum Annelida; class Clitellata; order Crassiclitellata; family Megascolecidae; genus Metaphire; species Metaphire vulgaris. Next base: position 6,492,120 of record CM030862.1, read on the forward strand.
GGGCTGTCCATTAATTACGTCAACAATTTAGGGGGAAGGGGGTTTGAAAGAGTTTGACAGTTGTTGATAGGGGGAGGGGAGGTCAAGAGAAGTTGACGTCAACAATTTCACTTTTTACAGATAGTAAAAAAATAGGAAATTTCATGGAATACTACTTACTACAATGGAAAAAGCATGGCAAAACACCACATTTTGACACTCGATGAGTAAAAAGGGAAAAATGGTCATCACCACAAAAATAATAACCTTGTTATTGGGATCTGTCATTGATCTTGGGGGTCAAAGATTTTTGACGTAATTATGGGAGGGGTAATTGAAAGTTGACAGTTGTTGACAAGAGGAGGGGGTCAAAATTGCCCTAAAATTGTTGACATAATTAATGGACAGCCCCTTAACAATGTACAGTAGAGTATTTGATAATGCAAAGTATAGAGTTCTTTAGTGGATTTCTGCGCTGGCAACAGATTCGAAACTACTGAATCATTTTGACAAAACATCCAATTAGAAAGCAAGAAAATATTCTCTAATTAACCGCAAGCCCACTTTTGTGCTATCGTATGTCAATTTGTCGAGAAATTAAAATCTCCGAGTATCTCCGAATTCATTTCATTTCTGAAATACAGCGTTTATCTAGCGCATATAATGAGACTATCAGATGCCAGCTTTTAGACAGCTGGAGTCAGAAACGAAGGTCATAGCCATAATTATTGTCGCGAGGATTAAACAAGATTTTTTTTCATTTATTCTGATAATTAGGACTTTCTTTGAAAAAACCCCACCACAGAAATCTAGAAACTATAAATGCCACCCACATTGCGCTCAGAACGTAGAGTTCTAATGCAGCAGGCAAATAATTTTGACTCCACAACATTTCGCTTCCAATCAACCGAAATATATTGAAACGGATGTAAGAACAGCGTTTATAATGGCAGGCCACCTAGCGGAGCATTTACGGCAAAAATGGACTCTTGGCATAATATACGCCGTGCGTGGGACTTCGTCGATACTCTCCTAACAGCGGTGGTCTGTGTAATAACCACCCCCCGTTTCTGTATCGTTCGACTCTCTCTCTCTCTCTCTCTCTCTCTCTCTCTCTCTCTCTCTCTCTCTCTCTCTCTCTCTCAGCAGTTCGAGAATCTCCTACGCATATCGACCGCCATTCCTTAACGACGAACCGCTGGGCCTTGTGCTATAAATTGGGATTTGCAGAGAAAGACGTTCCGGAAAAAGTTGTCTCTTAAACAATACGCGTACAATACGTTACACGAGCCCACATTATCGACTAAGCTATTGGCCATTTTGAGGCGATTCTGTAGCGCACTCAATTATTTTTAAAAACCAGAAACTGACACGGGTAAATGTTCTCCAACTTGCGACGATGAACCTTTTTGTTCGTTAGCGACCAGAGAACAAAATATATTACCTACGAAGAACAGTTTCCGGCCAGAAAAATAAATTATTCGGCGTCGTATTTTCTCGAAAAGCGTATATTTTTCTTTTCACCTCCGTTGGGCAGAGTCATTGATCTTATAAATAATGGACTTCGTGCTTCGATGACTCATTCGGTAGAGCGTCCATCCTGCTATAGATGAACCGTCAGCCGGGTTCGATCCCGAGTAACTCACATTTCCACCAGGCAGAAGCGTAGCAGCCATATGGACAACCTGGCCAAATGCCAAGGGCCGCCGTCCTGCAAAGGGCCCCATACCCGAGCCAAAAAAATTTTTTCCCCGCAAAGTTGTAAAGTTATCAGATCGAAAGACCGACAAGCAAGAAAAAAGGTCAACATTTTCGCAAACTTGTCAGATCGTCTCTGGAAAGGGCCCCCTGCCAGTTTTTCGCCAAGGGCCCCCGAGCATATTGCTAAGCCATTGCCACCAGGTCGGAGTGGACATCAATATTACTGATAGCCCGTGCATTGAGGCCAAAGCACAGTGTGAATCTAAGTTTGATATTTACTGTAAATTGATGACGTTAAAGAAAAGATACCGAAGAGATAGATTGCAAAAAGTAGAAATTACTCTTCGCCGCCTCTCTTCTCACTCCGTTCACAGTCTTAGCTTAACTTAGCATGATTTAAAGTGGCTTAGAAGTCATGAAGGAGATAGAGGAAGAAAGAAGCCTGATAGATACAATCCGAAAAAGGCAGAGAAATTGGATGGGACATGTCCTCCGGCATGACTCTCTACTAAGAACAATAATCGAAGGAAAAATGGATGGAAAGAGAGTGAGAGGTAGACCGAGAAAGATGATGTTGGAGTGGATGATGAATAAATGATATCAGGAACTCAAAGAAGAAGCAAGCAATCGATCCCAGTGGGAAAACTGGATGCCTGGACCTGTCGAGAGACAGAAACACTGATGATGAGAAGGCATTACTGCCTGTGTGAAAGCCACTAGGGGCACTAACGGGGCTTGAACCCGCTCCGTCAACCTGACGCTCCAGCACGTAACCCACTCTGCCATCTTCCGCCCCTACTCTTCTAATAAAATTACCTGACAATTCTGGCGCTATAAAAATTTAGCACATTTTACATGTGCATTAAATGATCTACGTAGACCATAACAACACTGGTGGAGCTGCACTCTCATTTAAATTATTTAGCCCTTCTTTTTACCACTCATTGCCACTTATTTCAAAGTTATAGACGCTACCGATTACAGTACGAGACTTACTTGTAGATTCAGACGATTCTATTTTTCTTTAAATTAATGCTATTGTTCTTACCGTGATGTTAAGTTGACATTGGGTCTGTTATTGTCCGTGATTTTCAATCCGCATTCTCGTATCATATTTTAAATTCATTTTAAAGGATCAGTCTCTTGCGATTCTGTTAATTTCTCTGGCTTTCATCTCAAGCAAACAGAATTTCGCGAGTCCATATTACCTCAATATAGTAGGAGTTCGTTATACCTTAAAACGGACTCGGTACTGTATATAACATACACTCGGTTATAATAAAGTACCTCAATGTGCGGTTCCTGTGATGCGCTGCCGTAGGCCTATTGGATGACACTGGATATAACGTACTTCTTATATAACGTACTCAATTTTACAGACCACACTATAAACCGAAGTTCTGTTGTATCTATTAGTGTCTTTCAGTGTCCGTAAAAGCTTTCGAATTCTTCCAAAGACCTTTCTCCCTGACGCGATCCATTTATAACAGGTCTTGTTCTTGGGTTTGAAGGTTCCAGTGAGGAGATTTCTTCTGTTGCGAGAGAACGAACCGTCGAAAAAAGGCGTACCGAATGGTCACAAGAAAATTTAATTAAGTGTCATCCTTGGCCGGTGTTTACGTCGAATCGTTTATATACGCCCCTCTTTCGTGATTTATTTTATTTTAATCAGTTCGTGAGCTGCTTCGAACTCAGAACTGTCAGATTAAAATCTCTCCCTCTCCTTCTTTCGAGTCGTGGAAGTTCCTTCTTATATCCGGTCAAACGACGGCAATCCACAGCCGCGGAAACAGTGGCAGAGCGTCTCTGACAGACGCATAAGCTGACAGCGGCAGCGGCCGGCGCTTCACGTTTTCCACCACGCCTCTGCTCTCAATGCGCGCCAGGGGCGTAGCGAGGGTATCCGGCGCCCGGGGGCAAAGTGACCCGTTGGCGCCCCTTAAGACTGCCGACGAGCAAAATAAAAAAGGTCGTCACATTGTTCTCGGCGCCCCTCTTCATATAGTGCTGATGACAAGCAAAAAAAGTTCGTCGCACGTGTTTCTTCTTTATTATATTTCACTTACCCTTTCACTTACCCAAATACCCAATTTTGGCGCCCCCTCACCTCGGCCCCCGGGGGCATATGCCCCTGACCCTAGCTACGCCTCTGATGCGCGCCCTCAGATACACAGCAGATAAAGCCGTGAGAGATTTTGGAGATGCAAAAAAAGAACAGGCAAGCAGGAAGAAAGATATGCATGCACTATTTCGGACAGACAGAGTGACAGACAGGTAGACAGACAGACAGACAGACAGACAGACAGACAGACAGACCAGAGCAGTGTTGTTTTTAATTGGTGATTTTGCTAATTAATTAATATTAGCTAGTCCTTTCAGCTAATTAATTAGAATTAGAATTAGAATTAGATATATGCAGGCCCGCCGGAACGAATTTTGGTCAGGGTGCAGATTTTTTCGAAGTGAAATTTTCTCTTTCAAATCCTTGACAAGCAAAAAAAGGTCTTCAGCGCTAGAATTTACCTTCAACATAGCTTGACAAGCAAAAAAGGTCGTCTCTACACTCTGCGCCCCCTCTGCACCCCTGTTTTTCAGGATTCAGGGGGTGCAGAGGGATGCAGACCATCCTCTTTCCAGGGGGTGCAGCTGCACCCCCTGCACCCCCACTTCGGGCGTGCCTGGGTATATAAAATATATAATTAATTAGAATTAGTACATTTTGATCTAATTAAGTTAAATAGCAGCTTAATTAGATCAGGAATGACGATGATTACGAATTGTCAAATGACAAATGACAATTAATGCAGTCAAGATTTAAACAGTTTCAACTTCAAATGACAAATAATGCAGTCAAATTATAGACATTATTCTTAACAGTCAGATGGCAATGTTAATCAACATGTTTCTGTTGCACTTGCATGGCAATGACAAACAACTCCTTCCTTTTCTTTGTTTTTCTGCGTCAAAAGTTTTGTACTTGCAAGGTGTACATAGCTTTGCGTGACTTATAAAATTCAACGTCACCCTTATTGGTTTCCAATCGCCAGTTATCCTCTTCTTGCATGTCTTGCAGGATCCAGAAATGTGCGTTTTATTGTCTATTTGATTGACTGTAAAGTCCGTTAAAAAATTGTCCAGATTGTCAGACATTTCTTCCAAAGAATTCACCATGATCAGCCAACAATTTATAAAGAGATATTATCAGGTCGTTGATATTATCATTGAAACATTGACAGAAAAGGGATTAATTTTAGGACGGCAATCTAAGTATGTAAGCAAGTACTTTATTCCCAAAAAGTTAGATTATTAAGATTATAAAATATATTTCGATTTAATTAGAATGATTTTTAATTAATAATTAGAATTAGCTTTAAAATCTAATTAATTATAATTGTAATTACTTAAGCAGTTTTTCTAGTTAATTAGAATTATAATTACCACATATTCTAATTAATTAGCTAATTACGCTTAATTAGATAACTAAAAATACAACACTGGACCAGAGTGCGAAGATGAGGGCGATCATGAGCTACAGACAGATTGGTAGACCGATGGGTAGCTAGGTAAGTAAGTAGGTAAATAGATTGATAGGTAAATAGGTATATAAGTAAGTAGGCAAATAGTAATATAATTAGGTAGGCAAGCCGGTAAAAAGTAGGTAGGTAGGTAAATGGACGAACAGACCGAAAGACTGACCACAGACGGACGGATGGACGGGTTCATGGATGTATGAATGTATGAATGGGTGGGTGGATGTATGAATGGATGTATGAATAGATGGATGGATGAATGGATGGATGAATGGATGGATGGACGGACGGAGACACAGACAAACAGACATTGACATATAGACAGACAGACAGATATAGAGATATAGATAGATAGATAGATAGATAGATAGATAGATAGATAGATAGATAGATAGATAGATAGATAGATAGATAGATAGACAGGTTTTACAATCTTTTGAGGCAGGCAGGGAGGCAGGCAGGCAGGCAGGCAGGCAGGCAGGCAGGCAGGCAGGCAGGCAGGCAGGCAGGCAGGCAGGGGCAGGCAGGCAGGCAGGCAGGCAGGCAGGCAGGCAGGCAGGCAGGCAGGCAGGGTCGTGGTGTGTTTAGGCAGGCAGGCAGGCAGGCAGGCAGGCAGGCAGGCAGGTGGGCAGGCAGATCGAGATAGATAGATAGATAGATAGATAGATAGATAGATAGATAGATAGATAGATAGATAGATAGATAGATAGATAGATAGATAGATAGATAGATAGATAGATAGATAGATAGATAGATAGATAGATAGATAGATAGATAGATAGATAGATAGATAGATAGATAGATAGATAGATAGATAGATAGATAGATAGATAGATAGATAGATAGATAGATAGATAGATAGATAGATAGATAGATAGATAGATAGATAGATAGATAGATAGATAGATAGATAGATAGATAGATAGATAGATAGATAGATAGATAGATAGATAGATAGATAGATAGATAGATAGATAGATAGATAGATAGATAGATAGATAGATAGATAGATAGATAGATAGATAGATAGATAGATAGATAGATAGATAGATAGATAGATAGATAGATAGATAGATAGATAGATAGATAGATAGATAGATAGATAGATAGATAGATAGATAGATAGATAGATAGATAGATAGATAGATAGATAGATAGATAGATAGATAGATAGATAGATAGATAGATAGATAGATAGATAGATAGATAGATAGATAGATAGATATAGATAGATAGATAGATAGATAGATAGATAGATAGATAGATAGATAGATAGATAGATAGATAGATAGATAGATAGATAGATAGATAGATAGATAGATAGATAGATAGATAGATAGATAGATAGATAGATAGATAGATAGATAGATAGATAGATAGATAGATAGATAGATAGATAGATAGATAGATAGATAGATAGATAGATAGACATTCTCCCTTTCCTACTAATACCACGGTGGCTGCTGAATATTTCGATAATCAATTCATTCCTGCCAACCTAATCCCATCGTTATAGCGAGATTGTTGACTAGTTTCGTGCCGTTCGATGTCAGCTATCTTCAACTTTCGGCGATGCATTCGATTGCATTATCTGTGATGCATCGCGTTACAAATGTGCTCGTAACCCGGACAGAATATTCACGAGAGATTGATTGCCCCGTCGCCACACGGAAATTCTATACATCTGTACTTCGATACGTACTCTATGACCAGTGACATTTCGAACGACCATATCTCAATGCAGTAGCATATTGTCGCACTCGAAACGACAATCCTGATATACATATTGTAGAACGCATCATAGGGAATAAGCAACTACTACGCTACTACCTGTGCAACTGGTATTGGACATAATGCATTTGTTGGATCATTCAGTGTGTTGGTATGGGGCTGTCCATAAATGACATCACGCTCTTAGGGAGGAGGGTTCGAACATTTGTGACGATGTGAGACGACACGGGGAGGGGTTCCAGAAATGTGACGTCGCATAATACTACAGTAACTATTGTTTTAATGCCGCAACGTTATAGAATATCGCGAGTAATTAGCAATTATTGTTATACTCAGTAGTCTTTAATATTCTTAGGTGAACTCCGAGTCCTATGTAAAATATTTCTGCTCACAACGACATACACATGGGATGCAGTCACGCAGAGACCCATGCTCTCCCTATTTATTCCACGAAGGACTATTTTAATTCACAGTGGAAGAAATGGAGAATAGATATCTATGTTTTTAATATCAAGATTGTTCAATTTTTAGAAGAATTTGAATAAGTTTCTGAATATAATTTTAACTATAATAATTATAATGAATATTTTCATACGAATTCATAGCAATACCTGTTTCATTCAATAAATAAGTGATTTTAAACACAAATTTTAACAATTAAAAGATGGGGTTAACGCGTTGTGACGTCATATTTAGGGGTTTTACTTTTTGTGACGACTTGTGATGAAGGGAGGGGGTCAAAAACTGCCAAAATCGCGTGACGTCATTTATGGACGGAGCCTATTTCCATTTTGATTTGAGCCTCTTTAAATCTGGCATCTGTCATTGTCACGGCGTGCACACACACACACACACACAATATGTATAATGTATATGTATATGTATATATATATATACATCATAAACTTTAAGCCGAGGATTATGGATAAAACACAACTGCAGCCTTTTGTTATTGAGTAGGTTTCTCGCTGTTTGTATATGGATTAATTATTTTCCCTGGATGATCCTCGTCACTTGATACATGACGCCACATTGCTGAATGATGATCATCAGCGGATTCTTCGTAGCAGTGGGATATTGTTCCTGTAGACGACCGCATCATTCGAGCTCAGCGCCCCAGTGGCGACGCTGCCAGGCGAATCTCCCATGATACGTCTCGAGATGGACGCCAATATTGTTATTTTTTCAAACAATGAACACTGCGAAGTCTAGAATTTAATTAATTGTTAGAATTACAATACATATTTGGCTAAAAATAATTATTATGTAGGTCTATATTTGATATCATTCTAAAAAGCAGCTTTGGTTCGAGTATGATATTATCATATTGGCACGAATCACGTCATAGAAAATATATATTCTGATGATGGATATATATAGATAATATATATATATATATATATATGTGTGTGTGTGTGTGTGTGTGTGTGTGTGTGTGTGTGTGTGTGTGTGTGTGTGTGTGTGTGTGTGTGTGTGTGTTACAGTCAAAGTGTGAAATCAGGCAATGTTGTCATTGTCTAAGATTTTTAGGCAATGCCAAAATTTCCTGATTCACTCGGGCAATGTCGACATTGACTGAAATTTTTAGGCATTGTTTAGCAATGCCTGGAATTTGCTCAGATTTTCTACACACTTTGAATGAAATCTTTAATCATGATAGAATAGTACTGTATATGGAGCTACGCATACACCAGTGTGTAAAGTTACTTATAATATAACAACAATTAAATCAGTTGCAGATTAACAGTTGCAAGCAACATTCTACACCAATTTATTCATACGATAAATTCATTAAATTCAAATCTAAATTTATGCAATGAAGTAATACATAGCTTTTAAAATGTTGAAATCTATTTATTTGGCACTTTCATATTAAATAAACTCTTTAAATGCTGTTATTCACACTAAATTATTATAGAAGTCTTGTTCCTGAATGTTTTAGGATTTTATTTATTTCTAAGAAACAATTGCGTATTCAGTTTTTGTAACTGGTGTGTCTGATTTGAATTTTTGATAATTAAAAAATGATTAGAGATCTTCTTATATATTCCTGTTAAATAAGACAATAAAAAACCCTCGACAGAATGTAATAATGGCGTTTAGATTTCGATGGAGCATCATTCGCCTCCTTCAATTTTTGGATTAATTCGTAATACTCTTCTATTCGCAAAAGAATAGTACAGTATTTCTCTTCTTTCCAATGTAGGGCCTATTCATCGATAAGCTGTTTCCTGAATTCGAATTCTTTGGTTATTTCTTGATTCTCCGTGATTAAACTAGCAAGTTTATTTATTATGCCTAATGAATTACAGATATACTCGTAGAAAGGAGGACACATCCAACAGGTGACACCTTGACGTGTTCAATTCTAAGTTAGGTGACAATCATTTTCCTGCTGCATATTCCATCACATCACGAATAAAGACTGTACACAAAGTGTGTAGAAAATCTTATCAATTAAGTTCCAGACATTGTTAAACAATGCCTGAAAATTTCAGGCAATGTTAACATTGCCCGAGTGAATTAGGAAATTTTGACATTGTCTAAAAATTTCAGGCAATGTTAACATTGCCTGATTTCATACTTTTACTGTAATATATATATATATATATATATATATATATATATATATATATATATATGCCCTCGGTACCTAATTCCCGAGGGTCTTATGAAAAAAATTGGCCAGAGACAAAAATTAATGTGTGCGTCAACTCTTGTCTGGTTCTTCAAGCTTGCAACGGGAAACGTTCCTCGAACAGATACTGCGTTGAAGCGTTGGATAGCTATGGATAAACGCTGAAATAAAAAGCTTCCTTCCTAATGTCTCCGGAAGACTCGAAAATGCGACGACCTAGTTGTTTTATGAAGAGCTCTGCGTCGTGACTAATGGGGCCGAGGGACTCAAAGGCCAATGGCAAGAACTGTAATCGGTTGTTAGGTCTGCGTATTTGGCCGTTTTGCGAACTGCTGCTGCCTCAGCAGCCGCGCCTGCAGACAAAGATGTAATGGGCAGATGGGTGGCAGCAACTGTGTCTGCCACGGTTACGTCCCAAATTAGACTGCGACCGGCGTGCCACGGGATCAGAGTGAGGCCGTCCGGTCTTCTACCATCAGATCGCGAAAGACCGGATGGTTCCTTGGCAGATGGAATACTCGCTCGAGATAGCGCCCGGTAAACCACGTCATTGATCATTGTGTGACGTGGCACCCGACCTGGGCCAAGCGAGCAGGACAACCCGTGGGATCCGATTTCAGATACCTGTTCTCCGCAGAGGCACGTGTGTTGCTCGCAGATGTTGTAACAGAAGCGGAGGCCGACGACGATTCTAACTACCTCGTCGTCCATGCGCAGTCCGCAGGAAGCGATGGGCAGCGCATAGAGCCAGTCCCCGGCGTGCTCCGCTGAAACACCCCGAAGGCGTGCCTGATGATACTGCCGTTGGTCGGATTGGAGCATATCATTAAATTCCTTGAGGACAAGTGGGCGATCCCAGGTGGACTGCCTGTGGAGAGGGCCCGATGGAGGATTATCAGTTTGGCTCATTGCCCTCCATTGGGCAATGGCCTCGGTCTCACGTGGGTCCGTAGGCAGACTTGCCTTCAAGAGAATGGACGACTGGAGATCTCGGGTGCTCGCAGCTGAAGCCAGAAAGGCAGACGGTGCAAGAAGCGCAGACACCCGGCGAATCCCAAGTCCCCCATCTCTAATGGGGAGTGTAGCCTGTACCCACTGACCGTCTGAAAGACGCAGATTCAAGATTTGACCCATGCAGCCCCTCGCGCATAGCGTCGTCAAAGTCAAAGTCAGTAGTAGGCTAGTAGCAATGGCGGATTTACATTTTTGGACCCGGTGCACATATTTCCATGGAGGTCCCCTGCCCTCCACTGTCATCCCGTTCCATGAGGATACATCGGATATATACAATGTATATTATACATATATATATACATGTACATATATATTTATGTACATTGTATATATAAAGTCAAAGTAAAGGTAGTCCGTATGTAGATAAGATATTTATTACAGAGGCGTAGCGTCTCAATGGCTACTATGGCTTTAGCCATGGGCGGCACACATGACTTGGGCGGCAAATTTTGGAAGCTACCTTTTTTGTTACTTGTCGAGGAAGGTTTTAGCGAAGGCGGCAAAGTTTCGAAAAGGCGGCAAATAAGTGGTGGCAACCTTTTTTCTTTTTTTTGCTTGTCGGTTGTCGTCGAGTTTTGGCGAAGGGGCGGCAAAGTTTAGAAGGGGGTGGGGCAAATTTAGCGGCGACGACCTTTTTTTGCTTGTCAGATGTAATAAGAGTGAATTTGGGGCGGCGGATTTGCCAGGAGCCATGGGCGGCACGAGTGCACGCTACGCCACTGATTTATTATACAAATATTTATGTGCAAGATAAAGTCACGTCTCTGTGAAAAATTACTCACATTTTTTTCTGTAGACATTCAAATGAGAGGCAGATAGCAGAAGACTATTGTCGCCTTGGCCATGGATTGTGATAGATGTATCCATCAAGTCGTGTGCTTCAAAATATATATTAGAAATAGAAGAAGAGTTGTGCGGACCTTTTAAGTGCTTCTCTTATTACTCTCCTCCTCGCGTCCATCTACAGTCGAGAAGCCTAGACTTCTACAGTAGAACTTCGATATAACGGACTCGGTTTTAACGCATACTCGGTTATTACGTACCGCAATGTACAGTTCCTTGTGATGCGCTACCATATATTGAATGGTAATGAATATAGCGTACCTCGGATATTACCTACTATATTTTACAGACCCATTTAACTTAACGTACGTTATAACGAAGTAGCCTCTTTACTGGATTATAATCGCGTGCACCAGCCACCAGCATTATCAGTAGTTTTCAATCGTGAGGAAAGATGGCGTTTTGCAATAATGTTCTTATCAGCCTCATTCGCTTTCGTTTGATTTGAAATTCGAATGCCAGAGAACGTTGACGGCTTTTGCATGAATTTATCAAACTCGCATAGGTATAAGATTGAAATCGCGCGATTATATCCCCGAACCGCGCCTGTTTTCTCTCGATTCAGTGCAGTGGCGGCTCCACCGGGGGGACCAGGGGAGCCCGTGCCCCTATTGAATGCCTGGCCCCCCAGTGCCCCCCCCAGTTGGGACCCTATACTTAATGCTACATACATTAAACAACAAATGGTTGGCCCCCTCATGATTAGAAGTTGCCACCCCAACGGCCCCCCCACTTGCTAAATCCTAGAGCCGCCACTGATTCAGTGACCATCTGTCATCCGTATCCGAGGACGGTTTGAAAATTTGATAGATCGCCGAAGTACTGATAATTCAGAGAATTACTGCTCGTCAATTCTTTTGATAAATCTAATTCTTGGGTCATTTCTGAAGCGCCTTTATCCCCGAATCTGCGTCGAGGACATCGGTCAGACGGAAATAAAAATGTCGGCGGATGATTAATATATCTGCAGCATATACAGAAAAACACTGCCTCTCTGATTCCGCGAAAAAGTCACTTCGACGTCGAAATCATTAATATTGTCTTGGTCGACTCTGTCACGTGATAAGTGGCGCCGCCATCACGTGATAGGCGCGTCATTTGTTCGCATTCTGAACCGACGTTAGACACACGCAGCCAATTAGCCAGCAAACGAGCGCTTCTAACAAGGAACAATGCCTGCTGCTTATAGGCCTAATAAAGATACAGCCGGGTTCACGACATTAGAATATGTTTTCTGCGTGACATTGTATATGCTTACTGCGAATGTTGTGGGCTTTTGTGTGAAATCGAAGCTGACAGTTGTAGCGGACAAACAGATGTTTGAATAGAGAACTGTTTGACAGTGGTTTTTCAACACAAGATAACCCTACTAAACCACTAAAAATCCAGATTATTATTATAAGTAGTAGTAGTGATAGTAGTAGTAGTAGTAGTTGTTGTTGTTGTTGTTGTTGTTGTTGCTGTTGTTGTTGTTATAAGTTGCCTAGAAATGGTTTCACTGCTTGTGTTAAAGAAAAGTCAATGCTTCTGCTTCACATTTTTCGCTGAAAATATTTTTCATTTTCAAAGTGGATTCTTTTGTGCTGCTTAATAAAGCTTCCACTCAAGTTAACGAGACTCCTGCGTGTCTTGGTGGCTCACTTGGTAGAGCGTTGATCTATCTGTACGGGTTCGATTCCCGGGGGTCAGAGATTTTTCGGAAGTGACGTGTCACGTGCGACGGGCGCGAAGCAGAAGATTAAACTGTCCTGTACAATGTGTCGAGTTTCGCTGCGCTTCGAGCCTTCGACATGTCAGTGGCAGCAGCTGTTGAGACTGGTAGACGTGACTGTCTGCCAAGGAAAAAACCCGCAATAACAAAACACACCTGACGAAGCAGTCGCACACATGTATCAAAACACCTGCAGTAACCGGTCGATGGCATGAACACAGGACAGGACAGGAGGGGCTTAAGAGCACGCCATAAAAGCGCCAGAGAATTTAAAGCTGATTGGCACGCAGTTAGCCATAAGAGCGCTAAAGAAATGCAATTGAAATGGCGCCTGTCCGGAGTTAGGAGGGGCGCTCTTCGTATTGCATTCTCCATTCTGTCTTGCACCGCAGTCTTTCGCCGCGGTCAGAGCCGTAGCTACGGGGGGCAGGGGGGCAAGCCGCCCCGGGCGCCGACCGGTGGGGGCGCATTTTGGATGTGAAAAAATAGCTCTGCGGAATAAAAGGAAAAAAGGTCATCAATCCGAAAAATGGATAATTAAACTGTATGACGACTAAAAAAGGTCGTCAGCCCGAAAACTGGATAAGTAAATTGTGTGACGAGACTGACGACTAAAAAAAGGTCGTCGCCGAAATTTAGGAGCGCAAAATATGAATCTTGCCCCGGGCGCCGAAAATCCTAGCTACTTCTCTGGCCGCGGTATGAAATTAGAAAACAAAATGTTAGGTGGAGGTTGAGGCACGTGCCCCTGTGCTATCTAGATCCGTCTCTGATTGTACGATGCTATCTCATAATCCCTTCGGCTGTGTCCATGTCTGCCGATTGTCTGTAGCAATGACGATAGCTTATCGTTGACTGACATCAAAGACTCGGCAGCGATCCTCTGTCGGTCAGTTATCTCTTTGCAACATCACACTCTGCAAGTGCAGCGTAGCGATAATAATAACACATTCTGGATCAAATTCATCAACATCTAACTGGCTCCAATTTAGCAGAGAATTAGGAAACTACTTGAGGCAATTGGGATTCCAAATAAATTTGAGATTTCTCGTGAATAATAATTAATTGGCGTTGATAGAGATCATTCGTATAAGCATACTTACTGTATATACTTAAATACAATACGGCGCAATAAAACCGGTGTTACCCTGTTTCATTGCATATATTTTCAAAAGATCTGTGTCAAAATGCACGAAGCAGTACCTCTGCAGTACTGTATTATATCCTGAAGCCAATCTATAATGATTTTCTTTCAAATTCCAAAGTACAGGTTTTATTGCACCAAAGTGTATGACATATGCGTATTGTTTATGCATATCATGGAATCTGTAATCTACAAGTATGAAATAAATAATGCATAAACATGTTCTTTATGACGCTTCGTCAGTAGTACTAGCAAGATGGCGCATGTAAATAATTCAACAAGAAGGAGGAGGAGAAGGAGGAGGAGGAGGAGGAGGAGGAGGAGGAGGAGGAGGAGGAGGAGGAGGAGGAGGAGGAGGAGGAGGAGGAGTGGGAGGAAGAGAGAGGAGGATAGAGATGGAAGATTGGTGTGAGAATTTGAGGAAATTTATTTTGAGCATACGAAGAAATCTGGAAGAAGGACGGATGGGAAGAAAAGGAGAAGCGATAAAGATGAAAACACCTTGGATCGGGAATTGAGAGAAGAAATTGCATTTTTCCAATCACACGGACGACAAAACGACAACAGCATCGACGTGAACCGGTCACATTCTGCTAGTGACGGAGACTGCACTACCTTGGGAAATGTATGGCAGAGGAGCTTCGGACTCGTTACCTTTGCTTACACCCAATCGTTGCCCTCATCCATCATAGGGAACTCTTGGCTCGGAGGATCATACAGAGATAGCGAAGAACGGTGTTTATACGAACGAGAAACCCGCTCCTCTGTTCATCGGAGAAGCCTTTTTCCTTCGGCGATTTTGAAGCGGAACTGTCCAAATTTATTCCGCCGACCAGCGAGCGAACAGCGTACCGGTCAGTCGAGTCAGGTGGTGGGGTGGGGTGGAGTCAGACAGCGACACCGTTATTATACGGGGCAACTTATCAGCAGCGCGTGGCTTTCAACTGGATCGATTGATTTTTCGAGGGAATGTCATCGCTTTTGCATATGAAGTCAAAAAGAGTGTAGGACAGTCTCCCCTGGACATTATCCCCCCTCCGGACAAATTCCCCGGGGCAAAGAAGCAATGAACAATGTAAACCAATATCATAGATTTTAATTTAACAGATTTAAAATGGTAGTGCAGTCTTATGCTTAATATTAAACTGTCACTTTTCTGGTATATTAGTCTAGAATTCTAAAAACGAATTAGGTGTCCAAAGACAATTTCGTAGCGTCGGCTTTATAGGAAAATCACGAGGAGCATTGACTAGAACAAATAGGTGAACGCTTCAAAGACCGAGGAGTAGAAATGATTTCAATTTTGATTTAGAAAAGATTTCAATAGAGAACATTCCAATAGTTCATCACAGCGCCAGTACAGTTCTCCAAAGTCCATTAACCCTTTAACTGGGGATCCCGGATATATCCGTTCATTTTACATTGAGTTACAGTTAAATACACGGTTAAGGGGTTAAGTAAACAAAGGGGGGATTATGTCATGTCCGGAAGTGTCCTTTCATCGGGTGTATCAGAGGGATAAAGTTTCGGGAGGGGGATAATGTCCATGTGGCAGAATGTCCGTTCTCCAGTCAATAATATCGTGGTGACAGATTTTAAGATTGTGCTAATCGTCGACTGGCTTTGTCTCTGCGTTATCTCGTAGGTTGCATGAAGTCAGCTCTGCGATGTACATTGTACATTCTTCTGAAGATGGCAAGACGGTGAAAGGTAGTTTCAAATGAGTAGTTCTACACGTGTAGAATTTATCTATAGAATCCACTACTAGATTATGTAATGTATAATGTACAGTAGAACTTCGTTATAACGTACTTAGCGGGTTTGTAAAAATTTAATGCGTTATATCCGCGGTACGTTGCATGCATAAAATATCATCCAAAACGGTAGCGCATCACACGGACCGTGGCTCATTGTGGTGCTTTATAACCGAAGATGCGTTATAACCGAGTCCATTACATCGAAGTTCTACTGTAGCAAATTTAATATACTGTGTTTGCTGTAAAGATGAGAAATAATCTAGAGATGTTGACCTATTCACAAACAGAAGTCAAGCATATTATTGGAATCTAGGAGATAGTACCTGAAACCACATTTTACTGAATTTGCTTTATTCCAACATGGTCACGTAATGTTATGATGATGATGATGATGATGATGATGATGATGATGATGATGATCATGATGATGATCATGATCATGGTCATGATGATGATCATGATGATCATGATGATCATGACAATGATCATGATCATGAAGAATTGCCAACCAAAGTAGTTTCGTGGACGTTATGCTTTTCGGTGGATTATGGCATATATATTACCAGACAATTTCAGTGTAATGTAATGTAATAGAGTTTTATATAGCGCCTCTTCGGCCTTAATTATAAGTCACTCAGAAACGCTCTCGCTGGCGGTTAAGCGCGGTTGACATGGCAAGGCCAGACCCGTAGGAAGTGAGGGTGCAAGAGATGCCAGCGGCACCCCTGAAAAAACTTAGGGGGTGCAGCGCACCCCCGGAAAGAAGCTGCGCTGCACTCCTGGCTGCGCCCCTGCTTGCTTGTCAGGAGTATAAGAGAGTAAATTCCGTGCGTGAAGACCTTTTTTGCTTGTCAAAGTAAGGTCTTAAGATGCGAACTACTTTTTTTTCTTAAGAAAATCTTCGCCCTCCGGTGCAATTCGTTCCGACGTGCCTGGGCAAGGCCAACTGCGGATAGCGTCTGACGCCCCTGCGGATCAGAAGATGATCTTTGAAATCCATTCGGATGCTAAAAAGGAATTCTCCGCCGTGACGAAATCCGATGGTGAATTCCTAAGGCTAAGGGTACAGCTCCGTTAGGGATATGTTATCGGGATAAATCTCCTTACGAGTCCATTACGTTGTTCTCGGATGGACCGTTTAGGATAAAAAGTATAGTCACGCCTATTGCGAAGATGGCGCACGACAGTAGGAATTCGGGTTGCAATTCGGGTGTTGATGTGCGTTTTAAAAGCTGTGCTTTCGATTGGAACGAAGTGTCGAAAGCGTATAGAAAATTTCCATCAGACCGTTGATGCTTTTAATGTCGCATGACCATTCGAGTTGACGCAAAACAGCAGTCAATCAGGCGATGACCTGCTAACCTGGAAGCTGATTGCCTGGTTGACCGGCAAAGATATCCGGCTGAATTATCCGTTTGAATGTGCAAACGCATTCGCTCGGATATATATCTGATCGGTATTTTTTGTCCCAAACAAATATTTTGAAGACATAATTTTAAGTGGAGCACCCGTCGTTTAATGCCAGCTTATCGTTTGCGCGTGGATATTGTCCTGGTAACTACTTAAGTGATATATCCCAGTATAACATATCCCCTAATGGAGCCACGGTTTTCCAACACAGAGACGCCAGTGAATGACGGAAGCAGATGTTGATAGTCCGCGCGATGGTATGGATGGAATTCGCGACGTGGAAAAGTCGGGCGCATAGAATTCCCATGTGGCGGTCTTCCGTAAGAATAATCGGCCGCCGACTAGAGTCAGATCCGACGGAAATGGAGAATTCCGGTGAAGACTGGAACAACAGTCGATCGAGTCGTACAATTGCCAAAGAAAAGGCGACATTCCAGACACGCAAACACACGCTGGCGATAACAGCCATTGTGGTGGACAAGATGGCGGGCTTAACGATAATGGCCGACCGATAAACGTCCAGAAAAATCGGGAAAATTCAGAGGACAGAGCAAAGTTCCTCGAAAACCGATGAATGAGGAGAACTCAGTCCTCTCATTCGACACAAAAACCAAGCGCAGAACGTCAAAACCTGGAGAGAACGGTAACATAATCCAAACACGCAAAAACGCGCTGGAAGCACAATCAGGGCCATATTAAGGCGGGGGCTGAGGGGGCTGAAGCTCCAGTCCCACCGTGAAAAATAGGCCCACCGTTTTCAATATTGCTTTCACCGTTTTTTCGCCGTGTTTTTCTCCGTTGTTCGCCGTTTATTTTGCATTTTGCCGTTTTTTCACTCTTTCGCCGTTTTAACGCCTCTTTATTCACGTGAAGTACGGATGTGACGTCATACGCACACACACTCACACACACACACACACACTGCACAATCGGCTGAAATTCTAGAATATTTTCTGTCGACCACCAGAGCACCATCAGATGGTGCTCTGGTGCAGAGATCAGATTCTGATCTCTGTCGAACATCACCAGACCACTGATCACGCAACAGTTACAGTGGAACAGTGGTGTGTGTGTAAAGATATTTGAACCGTTTCTTTATGGGAATACTGGATACTTTTCAAAGATTTTGACTTTTATCACAACGTTGAATGAATTATTTAAATAGCCGAGAAGAAAACATTGTGTGATTTATGGTGTAATTGTTAAAATTTATTCCAGCCCCAAATTTACTCCAAACCCAACTAAGATTTTTAAATTTCACGAAATAAAAGTAAATAGCAGTGTTTTTATATTAAGTTAAAAATTTATATGCAGGGCAATAATGTTATATATAAATCGATTATAATTATGTAAATAAATACAACATAGGTCTATATGGATCTAAATGTAGCGTTTCAAAAACAAGTCAAATAATAACAAAAACCTGTGTAAAGTGGACCGCCGTTTCTAAGTTCCCGAGGAAAAATAGCTAAAATTTTAGCTAAACTTGCTAAAATTGTTAAAATTGTTAAAATAGTAAAATATAATTTTAATTTTGAAATTTTAATTTTAATAAAAAATTTAAAATTAGAAAATATAATTTTAAACTAAAATTTTAAAATAAAATTGCTAATTTTTAAAAATTTAAAAGATTGCTGAAATTGCTAAAAAATTGCTAAATTTGCTTTAAAAATTGCCAAAATTTCTAAAATAGGCCCCTAAATACTTGATAAAATAGACCCCATAAAGCCCATAAAGTTAAAACTGGGTCCCTTAAAAATGGGCCCCTTAAAATAGACCCCTTAAAATAGATCCCCTTAAAATTGCTAAAATAGACCCCCTTAAAATATGCAGTCCCAGGTCCACTCGGACCTTGATCCGGCCCTGAGCATAATAATGGCCTCAACGCCCAAGTCCCAGTGATATAGGCCCTAGTGGTTCTCATCCTTCTCTCCTGAATTCCACGAAAAATGTGCAAATGTTGTGAAAATTTTGCCTCTTTATCTTATCTGTCTGCATTCATTTTCCAATATCTTGGCGATTTTAATCATCCACTGCGATTTTAATCATCCACTGCGCACAACACTTTACGAAATCCCTATAATTCCTCTTCCTCATTCTTCACGCCTCCGCATTTTCTGGTCCACTTCCCGGATGCCCCCCCCCTTAAGCATACGATGCCTTTTACTTAACAAAGAATGCGTCATATCCGTCGAATAGCTTAGGCGTTGAGAACGAAATTCAATACATTTGCAAATCCCAGCTGAGGTGTTATAAATGCCTAAGATTACATGGAGATATACTGCATCATGCCATATTATACGCAAAGCTGCTTGTCATCTCGTTTCTAACGCGCACGTAGACGTATAAATAACTCCGTCGTAACCGGCGGCAAAATCCGACTGGGAAAGGAGGAGCCAGACACCCATCGTCTTTTGACGGACGAATCTTTAAATAGAAACAACAACAATTATTATTATTATTATTAGTAGTAGTAGTAGTAGTAGTAGTAGTAGTAGTAGTAGTAGTAGTAGTAGTAGTAGTAGTAGTAGTAGTAGTATTAATATTAATATTATTATTATTATTATTATTATTATTATTATTATTATTATTATTATTATTACTACTACTAAAGGCTCGAATTTTCAAAAAACATTAGATAATGCAACAATTGAACAGTCGAAAGTTTCACTTATGACGAGGCAGGATTATTGTCAGCGATGGAAGTCATCAAGGGAAATTAAGCAAAAAATCGCCAAAGGACTGAAAACGATGTGGAGATTGCGAAAATTTGGAGCAGCAAAGTCATAAACATAAGCACGAAAGTCACAAAATACAACACCATAGTCAGGGTTATTTCCAGGATTGTGAATTTGGGGTGTCGGGAAAATCTGGAGGGTGTCGGAATTTGGAAGTCTCTGCCGAAAAAAGCTGACAAGCAAAAAAAGGTCATCCGAGAATAAAAGTTGGGGGTGTACTTCTCCATTTTGGGATGTTCAGGGCTAATTAGTATGCATTTTGTATGCATACCATTGTCACATTACCAAATTTGGGTGGGGGTATCGACCTAACATTGGGGGTGTTAGGGAGGGGTGTAAAAATATCCCTGACCTTAGTAGTCTCGCAAAATAATATACGATGCAGAAACATGGAGCATGAAAGAAACAGATGAACATAGGCTGCTGGTGGCCGAAATTATCTGCTTACGGAGAATCTTTGGAGTAACCCGGCTACAAAAGATAAGAAACGTAGACATCAGACAACGTCTCAACCTGAAGAATACAATTATCGACAAAATTGGAAGGAAACGACACAACTGGTATGGACACATCAATAGAATGGATGAAAGGAGACTACCATACAGGGCACTCTACACTCAAATAGAAGGAAATAAAGGAAGAGGAAAACTCAGGAAAAGGTCGATGGACAACATCAGAGAAGATATGAACATGAAAGGAATTTCAATCACAGAAGGAAGAAGAAGATTAACGAAAGATAGAACTTCTTGGAAACATTTTGTGTCTATAGCTATTGCTGCTTTAAGAGTTGGCAGAGAGCAAGATGATGATGATGACGATGACGATGATGACGACGACGATGATGATGATTATGACGGTGATTATGATGATGATGATGACGACGACGACGATGATGATGAAGATGATGATGATGAATGGTGATGATGATTATTATTATTACTGCTATTGCTATTATTATTATTATTATTATTATTATTATTACTGCTATTGCTATTATTATTATTATTATTAAATTATGAATAACAGAATTCCAGTAATGCTCGGTCAACATTGTTTGCTTATTATATTTCCGGCTTGCTTCGTTTTTTTCGGGTCTTTCGCCCCGGAATTTCTGCTGCGGTTATAATTTTCCTTCGCTATTGTCGTCAGTGGGATCCAACTGTATTCTGTGGATTCTTTTTAACAGCGCAAACAGAGGATAAAGATAATCTTTATGAGCGATCATATCTGCTCTGGGAAGAGAGTTCTAAACATCGGGTTATGTTGCACGATATCTCCCCTAATCCCCGACCGCATCAAAGATGCCAACAACGAGGTCAATTCACTCGGTCTAATGGCTCTGTAGAGAAACGATATATAGGCCTCCTGTAGAAATACTATTTTCCTACTGCAGGCTTGTGACTTTCTCTAAGCAAGTAAATAAGCAAAATCTCATGGATTATATAGCGCCTTCGAAGTAGTACCGCAGTAATTCTTATTCTCAGACGCCTAGTGTATCTTCAAAATTTATAACTATAGCTAAGGTGCAATGGTCAACCAGTTAATGGTATATTATATATACAGTATATATATATATATATATATATATATATATATAACCGTCAAAACGTGTAATTAGTCATTACACGAAATGACTAAAAGTTCCAGTCATTGCGTGTAATGACCAACAGGGTCAGTCGTTTCATGCAATGACTAACTTTTTCAATGATTTATTTCACGCTTTGCTTGTCAGTCTTTTCAGTGTTGATATAATATATAATATATACCGGGTAGTATTCCATGTGTTAAACATTTTACGGGCCCCTCCCGGGCCCCCTACAGATCGCCGGGCCCCTGGGTATTTGTGTCCTGCTCCCTCCCCTCTCGGCGGGCCTGACGTACGCGGAATGTAATGAAAATTAATCGTCCAATCAAGTAGGCTTATCATGCAAATGCAAAGGAATTGCAGATGATCTAAATATATAAGATGTTATCTGATCATAATATATATGATGGGACAAGATTTCTGAATGTCGGTGGCGTAGGTCTAACGGGTATTTTGCTGAGTTATGTCGCAGCTTTTAGGGCTAACTGACACAACTCTGTTGCTGTCAGTGGGCAGGCTTAGATGGGCTCCTAATCAAGTGAAAAACCTTAACTCCGCCATAGCCGAGGGCAAGCCCAGATGAGAAAGGAGGAGCCAGACGCCCATCGTCTTTTGACGGACGAGTCTTAAAATAGATACAAACACACGGAAAGCCTCATTTGGTTCCGTCACTGACAATGACACATGCAGTCAGAAGAGTACTTGACTTTCCTGCAAGTAAGTGGACAACTTTCAAAAAATGTGCATTATTGTTCACGCATAGGCGTTTTGTTGGTGGAATCAGAATTCTTAATGCCCTTGCTTTTTTAATGTTTTCCACGTTGGCTCTCGATGTGCGGTTATTTGAAGAATTGCAGTGATCAAGTTGACTTGCAACAAGAACGTTCGCAGGTGGTTTAGTTTTGATGCAAGGCAAGATCTATCACTTACTCACTGACCCCTTGAATATTAGGTATCCGGACTTTTCATCTCCTCTGGACTGTTCATCTCATCCGGACAGTTCATCGCGGACTATTCAAATTAAGGACTATTAATTGGACCTTTCATCGGGATGACTATTCGTCTCCGGACTATTCATCTCGGACGAAGTATTAAATATAAGAAAAGTAAAATATCTGAAGCTCAATCGGCGACATGTAGATGGGGTGCTTAATGTCTCTGTCCGTGTGACCTTCGGATCAAGAAGGAGAGAACACGTCTCCCCTTTACTAAAAGATGACCTACACTGGCTTCGCATCCCTGAGCGCGCTCCCTACATCTGCGGTGTATGCCAACGTTCCGAGCATTGCATGACCCTGCTTTCTCTGACTACTACCTCGTCGTCTTGGTCCTCAGGTCCCCGTCTACTGACAGGCGTCTGCAACTGAGATCCAGTCGAGATCTCAACAGGGTTTAATCTAGGCCGTTTCAGGCGGAGAAAATTGCTCTTCCCCCCGGAAATTTCAAATAATTTCAAATTCCACCCCCCTCCCGAAAATTTTGACATACTACATCAACTAACAGCAGCCCCCTAGCAAAATTCTCCCCGGCTTTGTCAGTTCCCCCCGGCTTTTTTTCAGTTTCCCCCCGGAGTCCAGGAGTCTAGATTAAACACTGGATCTCAAGTTGGTCGTTCCTCAGCCATGCATGCATCTCGGACGGCGAAATTCGGCGAAAGATCGGTCACGCATGGAAATCCTATTCTCTGGAACGCACTACCTGGTCACGTGACGAGAGAGCTGAATCTTGAACTGTTCGCAAAGAAACTTAGAACGTATTTTATGACATCTCGTATAAAGTGTAAAGCGCTCACGACTTTGGTTCTACTCCAATGATTCTGCGCTATATAAATTGTCTTATTGGCTAGCTAACTATTATATAAAAATATATGAAGTAGAATATCAAGTAAAAGAAAATTTTAATATTACTCTTTAAACTTATATACATTATACTTATATAGTATTGCTTGTAACGGAAGTATTATATAAAAATATATGAAGTAGGGAGTTAGTAAATGCTAGTTGTGCGGCAAATGCGCAATTGCTTTCAAATATAGCAAGGCATCAGCTCGGCCCTATCCAGATATGGTGTTCAAATCTAATTGTGCAATTCCAACCAGTCTTCTCCAATTACTGACTCGCATTCTGGCTGTCCGAGATGAATAATCCGTAGATGAATAGTCCAGAGATGAATAGTTCGGAGATAAATAGTCCGGAGATAAATAGTCCGGAGATTAATAGTCCCCCTGATGAAAGTTCCGAAGATGAATAGTCCTTTATACGAATAGTCCGTAATGAACAGTCCGGAGACGAATAGTCCGGAGACGAAATCTTAGAATTAAATATTCGTAGGCCATGCCTGTCACCAACGATTGATGGACGATGATTTTCTGAACATCGAACAGAATTCAGAAAAGTCTATCAGTCGACAGATGTCGACAGGAATAATAATCAGAGGAGAAAGAGGATTCGTTTGAAAAATGGTGACCGATTCTCAATTTCATTATTTTCCGCTGTCTCTTGAGCCGATCGGCTTATGGCTTTCGAAGACAAATTAGCAAGGATCGCAATATCAGATAATTCGTTTGCTACTTATACTCAGTGCTTTTTTCTGCCGGAACACGACGGAACGGCGTTCCGGAATCTTTTCTCTCGAAATTTATGAATGTTTAATTTATATTAATTAAATTAAATTATTTTAATTATTTTTATAGCTTTTCCAGGCTGTGACTGACTATAACTTATGATCTGTTAACTTATATTATAGAATTTACAGAAGATGCGTTCCGGCAACTTTTTTTCTAGAAAAAAAGCACTGCTTACATTACAAGACGGTTTCGTGGGTGAAATAAATAAATCTGGGGAGAGACTCATTCATTTTTGTGACGGTTGCATTGGTGGCATCAAAATAAGAGTGGAATGCTGACAAATTTAAGATACTCAGATGACATCATATTCATCGGAGGTTCAACTGCAGAATATGAAGATCTTGTCTTCAGGGTGGACTTTAGAGGCAGAAAATATAATATGATAATCAATATTGCTAAGACAAAGATAATGGCACTAAAAGACAAGAACTGCGCCATCAAAATTCAGAATATAATATTGGAACAAGTCGCCACCTTCCCCGTACTTAGGATCCATCACAGCAGACGACACTTCGAGTAACAGAGGCGTAGCGTCCCAATGGCTACTATGGCTCTATAGCTATGGGCGGCAGCCGCGGCACACATGATGGGGGCGGCAAATTTTGAAAGCGACCTTGTTTTTTGTGTTTGTAGTGTTGTTGAGGAGTTTTTGGCGAAGGCGAAGGGGCGGCAAAATGTAGAAGGGGCGGCAAAATTCAGCGGCGCCGACCTTTTTTTGCTTGTCAGGTAATAGTAAGAGCAAATTGGGGCGGCATTTTTTCCAGGTGCCATGGGCGGCACAAGTGCACGCTACGCCACTGTCGAGTAAAGCTGAAATAAGAAGCAGATTGAATAAAGGAGGCAGGAGCATCACTTAGTAAACAAGATATGGAAAAATCACAGCATTCCAGTGAGCACCAAAGATCGACTACTGAGATCACTGGTGTGGCCGGTCGCTACACACGGCTGCGAAAGCTGGACAATAATGAAAGATTAACAGCGCATACAGCCTGATACAGGCATGTGAAATGTAAGGCCTAAGGCAAAGAATGAGAATTTCTTGGACAGCAAAGAAAGCGAATGAATTGGTATTGGATAAAGCAGAGGTGCAAAGGACCCTATTGGAAACAGTAAAGAAAAGAAAACTGAATTACTGTGGACATATTTTGCGAACAAAACAGGAATGTCTAGAGAAATAAATAATACAAGACACAATGCCAGGATCACGAAAGATAGGTAGACCAAGAAAAAAGTGGGAAGACAACATAAAAGAATGGACTGGACTCACTATAGAACAGGCGACAAGAGCAGCAGAACACCGTAACACTTGGAAGAAGGCAGTCCACAATGCAGCCAATCTTCGGAACGAAGACGGTTAAAGACAAGACAAGACTTACATTAACTTCGCTTTTAAAGGCATACCAAGCTGTGCATCTGTCACAAGTGACGGTAATACTTGTCACTTTTAATAAACAGCCTCAAATACTGTAATATCCCAAAAAAATGTATGCGTGCCAAACAACAAGACTTGGAACCGGGTCACTGGGTCATTCGGGTCATCTGTGTCCACCGGGTCACCGAGTCTCCGGGTCATCTTTATGACCCGGTTATAAGTAAGTAAAATCTCGTAAATTTCTAAAGCGCTTCCAAAAGATGCACCGAAGTAGCTCCTTATTCCTATGCGCTTAGGTTATAGAACCGGTGTTAATTAAAATCTTCTTCAGATGCTAAGCTTGCAGGTTCATCAATCCCGAAAAGGCTGAAGAGACTGTCCGCTTAATATTAGACAAACTAATTCTGTATATTATGACTTGGAACCCTTAGGCCTTTTTATTGATGCTATTCGTTGTAGCGTCATAAGCCGCAGCGTCAACATTTTTCAATTGAAATCGCTCTGGCCTCAGGGGCCCATCGGTCACATCATCATCATCATCATGTGTCATCTTCATATCTGAAGGTTGACGGTCATGAGTTGTTTCCACTTCGTTCTGTCTTCAGCAATCCTTTTTAGTCTTCCGTAGTTCTTTTCCTGTATGTGTTCCTTAACGTCGTCCAGCCAGTCTCTTCTAGGTCTTCCTCTGGCCCTGTTTCCCTCATATCTGCCCTCTAATAGGACTTTTGCTTGTTCTGTGCTTGAACCCCGCATTATGTGTCCAGCATACTGAGTTTTCCTGTTTATAATTTCTGTCAGGAGTTGTCTCTTTTCTCCAATTTTCTTTAGTACCTCTTCATTTGTTATTCTCTCTTGCCAGCTAATTTTCAAGATTCTTCTGAAGCACCACATTTCAAAGGCCTGTATTTTATTTTTCAACTGCTTTGTTAGAGTCCAGCATTCGCAGGAGAATGTGATAACCGAGTATACATAGCATCTCAGGATTCGTAGTTTTAGTGCTTGGTCTAGGTTTCTTCTTAGTAATTCTTTTGTTTCAAAAGGCTTCTTTGGCCATAGCAATTCTGGCGTTTATGTCTCTTGTGCATCGTCCATTCTCTGTTATGAAACTGCCCAAATATTTGTATTCCTTTACTTGTTCCAACTTAGTGTTATCAATTAAGATGTTGTGTTTCTCATTTTTGTGTTTGCTTACTATCATCGTTTTTGTTTTCTTTCTGTTAATTTCCATCCCGTATTCTTTGCTTTTGTCGTTTAGCTTGTTAATTATGAGTTGGAGGTCTTCCTCTTTTTCTGCAAAGATTACCGTATCATCTGCATATCTGAGTATGTTATAGATTGTTCCATTGATTTTCATTCCAGGAGTTTGTTCTAATGCTTCCTTTATTAATAGCTCTGTATATAGGTTAAATAGTAAAGGGGATAGTATGCATCCTTGTCTGACTCCTTTTTTTTATTTGTATCTTCTCGGATTCCTCCTCTTTTATTCTTATGGTGGCGTATTCATTCCAGTATAAGTTACAGATTAAATTTTGCTCCAGTTCTGGTATTCCTGCCCACTTTAGTGTCTCCAATAGCTTTTGATGATTTATTCTGTCGAATGCTTTTTTATAATCAATGAAGCATATGTGTAATTTCTTTCCCATTTTTTAAGCGTTTTCGCAAAGTATCCTTAATTGAAAGATGGCATCTCTGGTTCCTTTACCTTTTCTGAAGCCCAGTTGATTTTCTGATAATATTGATTCTGCTAATGGTGTGATTCTGTTCTTTATTACTTGTAGTAAGATTTTAGATGCATGCGATATCAAGCTTATAATTCTGTAGTCGTCGCAGTCTTGTGCTTTGTTTATCTTTGGGATTGGGACGAATATGCATTTTAAGAAATCCTCCGGTATGTCTCCTGTTTTGTATATTATGTTTATTAGCTCTGTGATTATTTCATATCCTACCGGCCCCAAGTTTTGTATAAGTTCTGCGCAAATTCCATCTTCTCAGTTGCTTTCTTTTTGGGTAATTTCTTTATAATCTGTCTTATTTCTTCTTCAGTTATAATCGTTTCTTCCTTTGAGTGATTAATTTTTGGAATTTCTCCTCTATTGTCATTGTACAAGGATTCGACGTATTCTTTCCATCTGATCAGTATGTCCTCCTTTTTTACCAGTAGTTTCCATTCTTATCTCTGATAATGTGGTTTGGGTTGTTTCTCTGCATGTTCAACTCCTTGATTTTTTTATATACTAGAGGGTTGTG
Source organism: Metaphire vulgaris (assembly GCA_018105865.1). Classification (NCBI taxonomy): domain Eukaryota; kingdom Metazoa; phylum Annelida; class Clitellata; order Crassiclitellata; family Megascolecidae; genus Metaphire; species Metaphire vulgaris. Next base: position 6,520,146 of record CM030862.1, read on the forward strand.
CCTTTTGTCTAACTCTTCTATTTCCTTGCACTTCTCATTGATAAATTTGTTTTTTGCGTCTCTGCACATTTTTGTATTTCATGTTTTAGTTGTAAATACGTTTGTTGCGATTTGTCAGAATCCTTATTTTTATGCTTCTTCCTTTCCTCCATTTTATTCAGTATTTCCGTTGTTATCCATGGCTGCTTCATGTGTTGTTCTTGCTTTCCGCATAAGTTGTCTGCTACCTCTGTTATGCATTCTTTTAGCTGTTTCAGATTATCTTTTGGTCCTTTTCTTTCTTTGTGTCTTCCAGTTTTTCGTTTGTAGCCCTTTCGTATTCTTCTTTTATAGATTGATCCTTTAATTTGTCTATGTTCCAGCTTTTCTTATGTCTTTTCTTTTTAATTTGTTTCAGAGATATTTGTTTCAGTGTCATGACTACAGGGTTGTGATCTGATTCGCAATCAGCTCCTGGTCTAGATTTGCAGTTTTTGACACCATTCCGATATCTTTTGTCGATGAGTATATAGTCAATTTGGTTTTTGTGTATTTTGTCTGGAGCTGTCCAAGTGTGCCTTGCTTTTTCTTTTTGCTCATACCACGTGTTTGTTATGCATAAATTTTCTCTCCTGCAGAAATCCACCAGCAGTTGTCCTCCCTCGCTTCTTTTGCCCAAGCCAAAAGGTCCCACTGTGTCATCTTCTTTTGTTTCCCCAACCTTGGCGTTGAAATCGCCCATTATGATTAGGCAATCTTTGTATTCTTTATGTTCTTTGATGATCTTATCTAGTTCTTCGTAGAAGGTTTCCTTTATTGATTCTTCTGCATCTTCATTTGGTCCATAGACTTGTATTATGAGTATATTTCTTGGTTTAGCCTGGAGTTTGACCAGTATGATTCTCTCGGATATTTCTTGGTGGTATATGATTGTACTTGCAATCTTTTCTCTTAGAATGAGGGCTACGCCTTTTCGATTGTGATTTCCTCCAGAGTATATCACTTTATAGTTGTTTTCTTGCCCTGGTATACACGTTGTGAAATTTCCACATTCTTTCCAAAATGTTTCTGCTATTCCTATTATATCTAGCTCCATGGTGTTCATTTCTTGTATTATGTTCGCTAATTTACCTGGCTTGTTAAGTCCTCTGACATTCCATGTTCCTACTTTACAGTTTCCTACTTTACAACAGTTGCTGGATGACGGTGCAGTGTTGCCTGTTGTACCACATCCACTCCACCGGGCTGGATTGGTGATCTTAGTATGAATCGAATAATCGAATCTTATTGCGTTCTATTTAGTCTGCTATATTCAGCTATAATGCTGCGTTCGTTAGGCCTATAGGCAGGCCAGTAAACGACTAGATGTAATCAATGCCAATAATAATATTTCTTCGGCATATTTGCAGGATCACTACGAGAACTTTTGACTTAATCTTCTAGCTATCAATTTTAAGTCCCCGTGTATTTAAACTGGCAACATAGGCCTAAATGTGAAGGAAGAGGTAGGCCTACTCGTAAGCAGTGTTTATCCAGATTCCAGGCTTTTGGGGGAAATTGACTTGGCTGGAGGGGAAGAGACACAATTCAATCCTACGCGGAGATCGTCAAGGAAAGCGCACCGTCGGAGACGAGGAAGGAAGGAATCCGCGAGATTACTGTGAAATCTAAGGAGCCGAAGACATCGCCAGCTCCAAGAAGACCGAGGAACACCTTCGTCTACGTTGGAGAAGAGGCTGAGAGCGTCAGTGTTGAGAAAAGGGTAGTGCTCATTGGGGATTCCAATGTTCGACAAGTGGGACAAAATTTGGCGGAGCAGTCCAACAAATTTGTCACCATTTGTCAGCCGGGAGCAAAGCTCGAGGATGTCCAGGAGATACTGGATTCAACCCACAAGGATGGTGACACTTGTGTGATCGAAGTGGGAACCAATAATCTTTTTTCTGATGAGAAGGCAGATATAATAAAGAAGTTTCAATTTATTTTGCAGGAATTAAAGAAGAGAAGAAGACGAGTCGTGGTGATGGGAATCTTGCCACGCAGACTGTCACGGGAAATGGAGAGGAAGAGGACCAGCGTCAACGAGGAACTATGGGAACTGTGCCAGAGCGAAGGAGCTGAGTTTCTGAACGCCGACTTCGATGTTTGGGACAGATATTTAGGAAAGGATGGGCTGCATCTCAACAGGTATGGTGCAGATAAAATAGCTAGGAAAATATTTGCATGTGTTAAATGCTGCTGTAAGGCTTTAAACTAAGTAGGTTGACAGTTAGAGACAAAGCCATATGTCTAAGTGGTAAAGGTGATAACAAACATAGAGATAATATGGAAGTAATTAGGCATAAATCTAGGGGTGACATAGAATATGGTTTCTCTAGCTGTCACAATTATAATACAGATGCAATTATTAATAACGGTAATGTAGTTAGTATGTCAGGGTATGGAAAACCACTGAACTGTTTTTATGTAAACGCTAGGAGTTTGATTGGGGTTTTTAAAATGGCCGAGTTGGAGATGCAAGTAAAACTTATGAGTCCAGACATTATCGGAATCACAGAATCGTGGGCCAAGTGTGACATTGATGATACCGAACTAAATTTACAGGGATATGCTATGTTTAGAAAAGATAGGAAAACCAGAGCAGCAAAGGTCATGGAGCAGGAGGGGTACTACTTTACATTAAAGAAGGCTTGCATGCCATGGAGCGAACAGACATAGAAAATGATCACTTCAAGGAGCATATATGGTGTGAAATCAGAAGTCACCGAGAGAAAATATTGGTAGGGGTTTGTTACAGAACACCAAGTGCTATGGAAGAATCAGATAATGGAATGTTTGCTTTATTGAACAAGGTATCAAGAGAAAATGTTGTTATAATGGGTGACTTTAATTATCATGTAGACTGGGAAACGCTGGATACAGAGAGATCATGTGATAGGAAATTTCTGGACTGTGTCAATGATAATTTTCTGTTTCAGCATGTGACAAGGCCAACAAGAGGCAACAACATATTAGACCTGGTTCTAACAAGAGAGGAGAATATAGTTTCCAACGTGGAGGTTGGGCAGAATTTTTGCAACAAGTGATCACCAAATGGTCAGTTTTACTATTAACTTTGGGATTGGTCAACAAAAGCAGTTTCTGGATAGACGTAACTTTTTTAAGGGAGAATATGACCTGGCAAGGAAGATGATTACAGAAATGGATTTGGAGAGGGAGATAACAGGAAAAGACACCGAGGAAGGCTGGAGCATATTTACCAAATGTATGTCCAAAGTCATAGAATTGACCATTCCCAAACAGAAGAAAATTAATAACAAACTTCCTTGGATAACAAGAGAAGTGCAACGAAAAAGAAGGGCGAAAAACAAAGCGTGGAGGAAACTAAGTAAACTCAGATTAGCAAGTAAAGGAAATGAGCAGAATCAGCACAGACTTAAGATCTTGGAGGAACAGTACACTCAGAAAAGGAAAGCATCAGCAGTTACTAACAAGATGGCTATTGCAAATTTTGAAGGTAGATTAGCAAAAATATAAAACAGAACAGTAAAAGTTTCTACAAATATTGTAATAGAAAGTTGAGACGAAAGGACACAGTCGGTCCCCTCTTGGACAGCGCAGGATGTGCAATAACAGACGATGTAGAAACTGCACAGATTCTAAATAACTATTTTTGTTCAGTATTTACAGAGGAAAATACAAATACTATGCCAGAAGCCAAAATTGTGTTTGATGGAAATGAAGAAGAAATGCTAACAGATATAGTGTGTACAAAAGAATGTGTTATCAAGGTTTTGACCAATTTAAAGACAGACAAGAGCCCAGGATTAGATGGCTTACATCCAAAGTTTCTTTACGAGGTTCGAAATGAAATAGGACATGCAATTGCTTTGATAATCAATGAATCACTCAGAACTGGAGTAGTACCGCAAGACTGGAGAGACGCATTAGTCAGCCCACTGTTCAAGAAGGGAAAAACGAAGTGAACCAAGCAATTACAGACCAGTGAGCCTAACATCTGTAATCGGTAAAGTTATGGAAAAAATACTGAAAGAAAGCATTTTGGAACATTTGACTAGGCATAAAATTGTTAAAGATAGTCAGCATGGATTTACAAAGGGGCGTTCATGCCTGACCAACCTGTTGGACTTTCTGGAGGAGGTTTTTGATAAGCTAGACAAGGGCAAGGGAGTAGACATAATATATTTAGATTTTGCCAAAGCTTTTGATAAAGTACCCCATATAAGGCTGGCTGCCAAACTGAAGTCCTGTGGAATAAGGGGCAATATTCTCAGATGGATTGAAAATTGGTTGAAGGGAAGAAGACAGAAGGTTGGCATTAGGGAGGCCATTCGCAATGGGCAAGAGTTATCAGTGGAGTGCCTCAGGGCTCAGTGCTTGGGCCATTGCTTTTCTAATATATATAAATGATATCGATGAAGGATTACTGTCCAAAATTTCAAAGTTTGCCGATGATACAAAGTTATGCAGAAATATAGACTCGGAGGATGATGCAAAAATTTTACAAGAAGATCTAAGGAAATTGTTTCAGTGGTCTGTGGACTGGCAGATGCTTTTCAATATTGATAAATGTTCTGTAATGCATGTTGGGAAGTCTAATAATGGTAATGAATATTCTTTAGGGGAAGGTTCTAACCACAACAGAAAAAGAAAGAGACTTGGGGATAATCACCCATAGAAGTATGAATCCATCTCACCAATGCATGGAGGCAGCAAAAAGGGAAACCAAATGTTGGGAATGGTGAAAAGGACAATTGTGAGTCGTGACAAAGAGATAATCATTAAACTTTATAAGTCATTAGTAAGGCCTCATCTGGAATACTGTGTTCAGGCTTGGAATCCATTCTTGAAAAAGATATAGAACTTTTAGAAAAAGTGCAAAGACGAGCAACGAAGATGGTCAATGGGTGCCATAATTTAAGCTACGAAAAAGACTTCAATATTGTGGACTGACAACATTAGAAAGGAGAAGAGAAAGAGGGGATTTGATAGAAACATACAAAATAATGACTGGGAAAGTAGATGTGCCATATGATCGATTCTTTACATTGGCACACTATAGCAGCACAAGAGGCCACAAGTGCAAAATGTTTAAGCAGAGGGTTGGTCCAAGAAAGAAAAACTTTTTTAGTGCAAGGGTTGTGGACAAATGGAACAGTTTGGACGAGGTGGGAGTGACAGTTGAAACAGTGAACGGATTCAAAGGCTATCTAGATAAACTAGGTTATTGAATGCAGATGGTTACATCAGTGGTTTTCACACAGGCTTACTTAGCCTCCTAAACCACTTAAAATCACATTATTATTATTATTATTAATGCAAACATTTGTGCCAGTGCTGGGATTTGGTGGATTTTTGGTATTTAGGGGAATGGGGGATCTCCCCTAACAGGCCTGGATAAATCGCTGCTCTTAAGTTATAAATAATTATGATACCGTTCTTGACGTCACAGCACAATGATGGCGCCCATCGAATAAACAGAATCGCCTCTCCAGTTATTTGCTCTATGGCTATCAGACTTCTTTGGCAATAAACATCGCCAAAATAAGTCAAAATATCGGAATAAATTTGCGAGTTTAGCATTTATTTTCTGCTAAAATAAAACATTAGAACGCGTAACAATTTTATAACTATTAATACGAATAATTTTACTATTAATCCGAATAATATGTTATTTATTTCCTCCGATTTACGTTCTTAAGAATGTTGCAGCCTATATTTTAACTTGATACAGTTGCTTCTAATTAGCACTTTGTCGACAATAAATCGAAATGAAATCGGACTAGAGGCAGAAACACTTGAAACAGTGAATAGATTCAGGTGTTACCTAGGAGAACGATTGTTAAATATGAAGACAAATAAATTATAGTTGTTTTTACATCGACTAATGCCTTCTAAACGAGTCAAATTACATTTTTGTGTAAATTGAGCTTAGAATTCTGTAATGCTTTTCGGTCTTAAAATGCCGGGTTTCAGAAGACCTATTTCTAGAATTGGTGGCATTAATATTTGTATCAAGACTGTTGCTATTTAGTTTATAACATAGATCCCAAGAAATTCTGATTATTAGAAAATTCGGACACACCAATGGCTCAACAGAGCAGGTTGCCAGATTTTCAACAAATTCAGAAACTACACAAGAATATATTTTCTGTGATGGTAATTGCTGTGTTTGCAATATGAAAGACTGATACTTATTTGTTGCCGACTTTTAGACCAAAAGAATCCATCGGGCACAGTCGGCAGTTGTCATCAGGTCCATAACGAGTAAAGATGCCAATTGTGGAAGGTTTTGGAGATGAGGTTATTCTGTTGTTCTCTGCTTTTTTGGCTGGAATCATCTTGGTCCTTACTTGGATGTTGTCAAATGTTGACTTTCACTCCTTAGTGCCGAACTCTGCTGTTGGTCGAGAGTGGTTCTTTGCACTGATCGACCGCCTTCAAGCATTTATCAATTCAAGATTCCGTGAGCAGCAGCAGCTTCAAGATAGTGATCACCCATCTGAGAGCTTGCCTAGCACAGAGGAAGAGATTGCTGGGGACAGGGTTGGGGAGTCAGAGTTGCAGAGTGCAGGTGACCTACCACCACATGATGGTCAGTCTTGTGAGAGTGAATTCCAACAACCGCCACTTGCGGAGCGGCAACTCAATTCCTCTCATAGGCTCAGTGGAGACAGTTGCATCGGCAGCTGCAATCTTAGTCAGAGTAACTCGTTACTAGCTGATGCGCCTTCCACTTCTGCATTAAATGAAACCAGTGAAGCACTTTCAAGTACTGAATCGATATCTAGTTCTCCAGAGCAGCCTGATACACTTGGCAGTCCAGAATTGCCTGGAAATCAAACGTCATTTGGCTGTTTAGGAAGCACTGATGGTAACACCACTGGTGTGCCTCCAGGCCATGTTCAGATTCGACTGCAGTACATAGATGGGAGGCAGAGAATTATTGCAGCAAAGTTGGATGACACAGTTGGTGAATTCAAAAGGTAATTTTCAAGTAATTGAATGTTGAAAGTATAGTTCTCATATAAAAAAGTAACGGAAAAGAATTGTTGTGCATATTAAGGCAAATGAGAACTGATAAATGTCTTCTCCATTGACTTTAAAACATGAATAAATGCTCCTTTGTGTAAATAATTAATATTTAAAATTTATTCCAAATAACCAGCTTATTATGAAAATATTTAATAGCGTTTTCTTTGTTTAGTCATGACTCATGAAATTGTTTTGTCTTGAATTTGCAAATTTATTGTGGGGTCTTCGTTTTACTGATTAATTCTGAGGTCTGAGAGACAAAGTGCTTTATATAGAAATTACTGAGTTTCAGTTTTTCTCAGGTTCAATTGGGAATGGATGTTCGCATTGAAGCTGAAGCAGAGGTTATTTGAAATTATAATTGCTAGAAAATTAAAATATCTTTACCATCCTTAAATTTTTTAATGAGGATGTACAAGTTACACGTGGGAGTCCGCTTTGTTTATGATGTCTAGTATCTGTCTCTGTTTCGCTGCAATATTTTGTTCGTTGTGACAGGAATCATTTTTCGACTGAATTGAGTGGACGCTCCATTGTACGTTTCGTGATGGGTGGTCAGGAGCTTCGTGATGATTCTTCAACGCTCCGTTCTTATCGAGTGAGCGATGGCAGTGTCATACATTGTCTTGTAACCCAGGCACGCGTTGACCCAGTCATTACTACAACCGATTCTCATCACTTTGAAATCGGATCTTTGATGTTGCCGCTGTTTGGTTTTCTCTTAACTCTGCTTTGGTATGCACGTATTGCTTATCGATACTACTTCAGTGGCGCCTCTACCTGTTCTTTGGTGGCCATTTCGTTTCTTTATGTTATCGCTCTAATCGGATCTTTTCGGTCTCATCGAGTGAACCATCCACATCAGGATTGAGTTTGTGATAAATGTGACTCGTTTTTTTCTGATATGCCATGTTATTAAGATCTAGAAAGTTTTGACGATGCTAGATTTTTAACCACAGCTTATGTCTTTCTGATAAAGTCATTTGGATAAAAATTATTTGACTGCTTTATTATATTAATCCAAAAGTAACATTTTACTCCCCTTTTTAAAATTGTTATTAATTTTGAACCTCTAGTATCTCTTGTTAGGATATCTGCCACTTTTACTTGATTTCCTTGTAGTAATTGCCTAGGGTAATTATCAATAATAAAAATAATTTGATATTAAATAATGTTTTTAATGTCTTAGTGGCTCTGCATTTTTGAGACCAGTGAATATTGCTCCAGAAATGGATCTTTTTCTATAGTTGCCTTTAATAACATGTGCAAAAATATGTTGAGAGATTTTAGATGAATTTGAATTACCATAAATAGCATATACTGTAATATTACAACAATGTTATTATTGATGACAATTTTGTATGTTAATAGTACAGTTGCTGATTGAAAAATGTTTGCTGTACAGGTTAACTGTTGTGCATGAAAGTTCAGACTTGATAGTCTTTTTGAACTTGAATATGAGAAGTTTAACCCTTAAAGCCAGTAGGTAATTAAAGCATATTTTAAGTAAGTAGCGACTTCAGACATTTCAGCTTGTAGGCATGATATATGTTGTGATTTGTGATGAAGTTGTTGAATTCAGATTGAATGTGAAGTGTGTGGACAAAAATTGCATAGGTAGATTTAATATGCGAATAACGGTGATGAGTCTGAACACTTTTTAAAATTGTCTGTGAATCTCAAAGGCAAAAAGTTGTAACCAACCATATTGCATTAATTGTTTATCTGCATTTATTGACAGATATATCTTGATCTAAAGAATAAATAATAATAATAATAATAATAATAATGCACTTTTATACCACCAGTTATAAGGTTGTTTTCTACTGGATAGCAGGTCTCTATTCAGAAAAACTTAAGATGACACTAAAGCTGTTTGAATCCTTGCACAATTATTATTATTATTATTATTACTATTATTATTATTATTATTATTATTATTATTATTACCAGACAGTTTCTTCAGCACAATAGACAAGACTAAGATCCAAGACAAGAGTGCTTAAAAAGTTAGGTATAACCAAGAATGCTGAGTGCAGGCTTAAATACAAAAGTTTTTTAATGAGTTTTCTGGGATAGTCAACAACGTGCTTAGGTACCAAGGATTGCTGAAAAGTTTGTCAAATATTCATTTATTGTTATTACTGGTTCAAAAACTTAAAAGGACCGATATCTTTGAATGTGTTCTAGAGGCAGTAAACCAATGTTGAACTGGCCACAGGATGGGTTTTAACCCGTCACTGGTCCAAACCGGCCCCCAGTGAGTAAAACATTTTAAGTAGACGTAAGTAAGTAAAATCTGGTGAATTCTATAGCACTTTTCAAAAGCAGGTACTGTAGTAGCTGTGTATTCCTAGACTCTTAATCTATCATTGAAATGCCTATAGCTGAAGTTTAGTGAGCGACTGAGCGATGACAATCCTATAGATCAGTCAGAGTGGAAGCGGGAAGCAGCAAGGCAGACTATGAAAAAGAAACAGTAGTGTGTATGACCTCCACTTCTCTTGTGGAAATGACCACTGACTAAGCATCTATTCATTGCCCTTTTGTTAATTTATTCAGCGCTCTTCTGTGACTTTTCCATATTTCACCCATACTAAAATCATTGCACTAGCTTAAAATAACAACGTATTCAATATAAGATAATAACATTACGTATAGATCACTTCAGCCATCAAAACCTGTCTACCTTAGATCACTATTAACCTCAGCCTCCTCGACCCACACGATCGTCATCTCATCTCACTCTTTCACGCTCGTTGAATCAGTCATCCTTGAAAATTTGCGACCGTTCCTTCTCATACGCCGCACCTGAACTTTGGCACTCGATCCCAGCTTCCCTCATCAAACTTGGACACTTTCAAACAATAAAATCTGAATCCTCACTTCCTATAATTCCTGCATTATCTCCTCAAGTCTTCAGGTCTAAGCTTAAATCCTTCCTTTTTCTGAAATCATTTCCTCCATAGCTGTGACAACCTAGCCTCACTGCCCTTCGGATTATTATTATTATTATTATTATTATTATTATTATTATTATTATTATTATTATTATTATTATTATTGCGACGATATAGCTAGGGGGAACGTGCCCCCTTCGCACCCCAGGGATGGCCAATGATCGTCCCGCGTCGTGGTTCGGCCTCGTGCCTTAGAATAAGTTAGAAGGTCGAGGACTTGAGTTCGATGTATGTCGACGATATTATAATGTGAACGCCAAACTCAGCCGAAGTTTGCAATATGTAGGCTACTTATTATTTAAAACACGATCTACGTTCAATATCGGTTAGGTAAACATAACAATAGCATAGCACTTAGAACAAAATCTATCGGGCCGGCGCCTCTGGTGTCCCTCGGCCCCCACAAAATTAACCTCCCAAGACGAAGAGCCGAAACCGAAGAAGCCAAAACTGGCCGCGTTCGGCGTTCCCCTTTTATATTCACGCAGCGCCATCTCGCGACTGCGAGCGAAACGATTGGGCCCTGCCCTCTGGTGACTGGGGAACGAGGTTCGCTCCATCTATCATATTAAAATTCTTATCTGTATGTCTCTCTGTCTGTTACCTTCAAGCGTTCTGATTGGTTGACTATTGGTAGACGGTTTAGACCGTTTAGTCCTTACGTCGCGATGCGTTGGTGGGCGATGTTCGAAGACGACGTTGCTATTGGTAACCAAACGGTTTAGTCGAATAAGCGTTTGACGAAGCGTACGTTCAATTGTTCATTGCAGAGTCATAATTGTACAACGTCGAGATGCGTTGGTGAGCGTAGCTTGAGGAAGTTGCGCAATTTTAACGTAAACAAAAAATACGTGTACAGCGTCACAAATGGTCACAGTTGCGTGATTTTAACGCACATAGGCCTAATTGTTACGTGGCGCAGAGCTTGGCTAGGTGGCGTATGTACATCATTGAAACGTTGTTCAGCATGAATTCAATGATTGGGTTTTAGTATTATCCTGCATTATGAGGAAAACAACAAACAAAAAAGCAGCAGGGATTGTGATGTCCCTATAGAATTATTAAAACTAGGACAAGATGAAGCAGTTAACATAATTCATAAATTATGTTGTAAAATATGGCAGACTGGAGAATGGCCTAATGACTGGTTAAAATCAATATTCATTCCAATACCAAAAAAAGGTGATAGGAAAGAATGCACAAATTATAGAACCATTGCATTGATATCACATACAAGCAAAGTCATGCTTCGAGTAATATTGAATAGAATTGACAAAAAGATGGAGGACGAAGTGGCAGAAGAACAAGCTGGTTTTAGGAAAGGGAGAGGAACTAGAGATCAAATAACCAATCTCAGAATTCTTACGGAAAAAGCAAAAGAATATCAACAACCATTGTACATGTGCTTTATAGATTATACAAAAGCCTTTGATTCTATCTCTCATGAAAAGCTCTGGTATGTCATGCTAGATATGGGATTTCCAGCACATTTAGTACATCTTCTAATGAATTTGTATAAAAATCAAAAAGGAGCAATAAAAATCAATGACATAATAACAGACTGGTTTAGAATTAGAAAAGGTGTTATCACCATTTCTATTTAACATCATATCAGAAATGATAATGAGAAATGCATTGAATGGATTTAAAGGAGGGGTCAAATTAGGAGGAAAAACATTCAACAATTTGAGATATGCTGATGATATAATCCTAATAGCAACATCAGAAGAAGAATTACAGCAACTGGTTGACAGAATAAGTTTGGAAAGCAAAAAATATGGCCTACACCTTAATGAAACTAAAACAAAAGTAATGACAACAAATGGAAAGAAAATTAAGATTACTGTTAATGAAAAGAATCTTGAACAGGTGGACAAATTCACATATCTAGGAGCAATAATCAGCAGTAATGGAAATCTTGAAGAAGAAATAAACTCACGATTAGGAAAAGGCAGAGAAGTAATGAGGAGATTAAAAACTGTCTGGAAAAGCAACAAAATCAGCATGAAAAACAAAGGAAGATTAATGGAATGTATGGCATGGAGTGTAGCAACTTATGGATGTGAAAGCTGGACCATCAAAAAGAAAATAAGACAAAGACTAGATGCCTTCGAAATGTTCTCTCTCAGAACAATGCAAAGAATATCATGGACAGAAAAACAAACAAATGAAGAAGTCATGAAAAAAGCAAATACCAAACGAAAACTCTTTAACATCTGCCAAAGACGAAAACTGAGTTATTTTGGTCATATACAAAGAATCAGCAAAGATAACCTACAGCAAACAATACAACAAGGTATCATGCCAGGAAAAAGAAAAAGAGGTCGGCCGAACAGAAGATGGGTGGACGACATAGAAGAATGGACTGGATGGCTATAACAACAGCAATCAAAGCATCAAAAGAAAGAACTTCCTGGAAATGCCTGATTCATGACGTCACCTCATCTTCAACTAATGAAGGAAAGAGGAAATGATGATTATGATGATTATCCTGCACCGCGAGCGAAGCGAGCATCTTTCTAGTTATTATTATTATTATTATTATTATTATTATTATTATTATTATTATTATTATTATTATTATTATTATTATTATTATTATTATTATTATTATTATTATTATTATTATTATTATTATAAAAGTTAAGATTATTGTGGTAACTAATCCAGAAGGACTACGTGAACACATTACAGTGTCGAAATAGAATCATAACTAGTTCGAAATAGCCAGGTCTTTAAGCGCTTCTTAAACGTATCTAATGATGGTGAGAGTTGAATGGCCAATGGCGTATGAGTAAGCAGCTACTGTTGTACTGCTTGCTAAAGCTCTATGTAAATCCACGAGATTTTACTTACTTACTTACTTACTTAGTTTTAGCAGGGAATCAGCCGCCTGGTTTTAGTCGTATCCAGTGGCGGCTCCACCGGGGGGCCAGAGGGGCCCGTGCCCCCCCCCCCTATTGAGAGCCTGGCCCCCCAGTGGCCCCCACCAGTTGGGACCCTATACTTAATGCTACATACATTAAACAACAAATGGTTGCCCCCCATGATTAGAAGTTGCCACCCCAACGGCCCCCCCCCCACTTGCCAAATCCTAGAGCCGCCACTGGTCGTATCATAGCGCTATATAAATTTTCATGATTGCAGCCAGACTTTGTATAATATTAAATTTTGTTCAAAGTTTTATGAAAGTTACTTTTACAATTACAGATAGATTTTCGCATTGTTTGTTTTGATTATACGCCTGGTTGGTCTCAGAGGGGCAGCGTTGTTTCATAGCGCTATAAAAATACAGAACCATGCATATTTAAACTTTAACAAACTTCTGCCGTTTCTGTTAATGACGCATCAACTGTGTGACGTCACCGTCACCATGACAACCAAACTATAACAATATTCAGATTTAGTTTTTTAAATCTTAAATTTAAAGATTTCCTAAGAAGTGGGCGCTGGATTTGACGTCCACGGTCGAGAAAATCTGGTCGAAATGGAGAGAAATATGTCGACCCAGGTCATAGTGGTCCAGCTTTCTCCTGGAGTGGGAACATCTCGCCACCTTGGAATTGTAATAGAATTGTCTTCGTCGAATGACGTTCTCACTGACTCACTGACGAACCTTGAAGACAGCAAAGGTGCGACTGTTTAGTGCATATACATAAACTTCCATTAGGCCTCTAGGCGCCTCCACACACTTTGAGATTGAGTAGCTACCATGGGGATTAGGGAAGGTATATGGGTTGCCCTTCCCCCACTTTTTATCCAAGTTTACGCCAATGGTTTAGTGCAGTGTTTCCCAAGCTGTGGGTCACGGGTCAGGGCTCAGTCTAGTGGGTCGCAGGGTAGCGCGAAATTAGATTCAAAAGTGTCATTTAAAAAAAACAATATCACAATGTCACAAGCCTTGAAGTTGCAAGTAAGCTTAGGTTTTAAGAAATTTATATGCCTGCAATCCTCCATACACGGCTTATATTAAAATGATTAAGCTTAGTGTTTTATCCAATTTTACTCGACAACGAATTTGCATGGTCGTGGCATGTTACAAAGCCGCAGAAGTGAGTCGCACAGTTCCGAAAAGTTTTTAAGTTTTGGAAGCTCTGGTCGAAAGTACTTAAAAAAATTTAACCTTATTTCGAAATAACGCAAGAAAAGCGTATTCTGACCATTTTGCTCTGAAATTCCGCTAACAAGAGGAAATCTCTGGCGAAAAGCGATTGACCAGACTGTTAAACGATTTTGCCATATTCATCGGATTTTTAAGACGCGTAACAAAGGTATGTTTCTGAAAAAATTCTAAAAAAGATACTTTTCAAAAAATTTCAATATCTATTATGATCATTTTGTTTTATTTGGCAAAAATATGAATAATTCTGCCTAATATAGGCCTATATGCCATTGTTTTCATTCAAATTGAATCAGAACTTTTATTTTGCCATTTATTCCAAACTCAGAAGATTCTTCTCAAATAGCGTTCGCCAGATGGCCAAATGCATTTTAAAAATATTACATGCTATTATAAGGGTCGCGGTACGTTACAAAACCGCTTAAGTGGGCCGCGGCTCCAAAATGTTTGGGAAACCCTGGTTTAGTGGACCTCGAGTGGTGGTCCGCGGACTACAGTTTGAGGACCTCTGCTCTAGAATATAATCACGGTACGTGGAAAGGTAAGCCTACCAAAGAGTGATTTACCTGTATGCCTTTTCATTTGTGGCATTTGCAATTTAGGAATTTCCGATTTTTTAAAGATTGCCTGAACGATAAACAAAACGGTTGGCAGTACTTTTCCGAAGACCTCCAATCAGTGTTGCATAGACGTCGGCAATGGGGGACATTCTCTCCCAAAGTCTTTGGCCCCCAAATAATTACGGCTAATGGGTTGTCTATTAATTGTGTCACCGAAATAGGGGAGGGTTCTGAGAAAAGTTTGACACTTGTTAACAGGGGAGGGAAGGGTCAAGATTAACTGACGTCAACGATTTCATTTTTTTACAATAATTTAATAAATCGAAAATTAATTTCTATAGTTCTACTTTAGCATAAAAGCCGGCCTTAAAAATTATTTTTAGTTGTAGAGTAGGGATAAAAAGGCTTTTGACGTAATTTCATTAGGGAGTCACCGAAAGTTTGACACTTGTTGACAAATGGGGGCTAAATATTGCCTACAATTTTTGACATAATTAATGGACGGCCGCTTGTAGGGGGTCAAAGTTTTTGACATAATTTTAGGGGTCGCCTAAAGTTTGACAGTTGTTGACAAGGGAGGAGTCAAAAATTTCCAAAAAAAATTGTTGACGTAATTAACAGACAGCCCCTAAGACAAGCATTTTTCAGTGTGTTAGCCTATGTGATGACAATTTCTCACCACCACCAACACCACCCCGAAGTGGTCCGAATTGCCATGAATTCGCCCAGGGCAGAGGAGAATGTTTACAAACCTGCCTTCAATTCTTCAATTCCTGCAACTTCAAAGAATCACTCAATGCCTGAACGCATGACTTTAATGTAATCGCATTTTAATTAGGTTAAGCTGCTAAATCGTATCACGAACATCGGTCTCATAGGCTACTTTGCGCATTTGTGGTCCTGGCTCCTGCCCTGCTTCAAGTAGCACTTCTTGCTGCAACACCTTTCGATCTTGGTCACCTTTTTCTAACAATAATCAATAATCTTGACTTTAAATAATAATAATAATAATAATAATAATAATAATAATAATAATTTTTCATTTATTTAGATAAGTAACGAATGGTGGAAACGCAATTATGCAGGCCTATTATATTTTCTCCCACTTAAATCCTCAAAACTAAGAAACATAAGCTAAAAACACTATTACTGCCCTTTTCATTCTGTCCTATATATCAAAGACTCGTATATTTCCTGGCGACAGTGGCCAGCGTATAATAACTTGAAAACTATTTTACAGACAAGACAAGACAACGTGAATTGAGTGGTTTAGAAGGCATTAGCCTGTTTGAAAACTATTACAATTTCTTCTTGCTTTTAAAAAGCCAGTTCTTCTAGGTAACGTCAGAGGCTGCTGCTCCACTCATGGGGGTCCCTTGCCCTCTATTGACTGCCTGGGTCCTCTCAGTGACCCCATACTTTAATGTATGCATTCTAAATAACTAGACTATAGCTCTGGTTTGTGAAAAATGTCCCCCCCCACAATGGCTAGATGTTGTCGCCCCAACGCTCCTCCATTCCCCCCCACGACTTGCCAAATTCTGGATCCGCCACCGGGTAACGTTTGGATCAATTTATTGTTTCAACATGTTATAAGAATCGCAGAGTCTCTCAACAGCATCGGATAACATGACAGACTTTTTCCTTGTGCTGTGTAGGTCTGTATGTGTATCGCTTCGAGGTTCCGATTGGCGAAGTGTATCGCTTTTGCCTCAGCTGGAAGCAGGGTCCGTCTAAGACCCCGTTCGACTCGGAGAAGTTCGTCGCCTACGCCTTCCGCCGCTTCGCCGACGACGCAATCTGCCCGAAGCACCTGCGCCGGGAAGACGCGACCGAAGTCCATCTCGGGGAGGCCGACTACATCGCCCTGCTGCAGAACGGTCAGTGCGCCTGCGCCGGCGAGTCCAGTGACGTCAGCGCCGGCGACGTCTGCCGTCGACCGCGTCGTCGTCATGGCGAAGACAGGTCACGTGGCGGTGAAGTGGAGTCACGTGGGGACGCCGGAGAGTCGGTCGGTAATTTTGCGAAGGGAAGGTCGGACGGAGGAGGCAACGACGGACGTGGAACGGAGCAGCGACGACTGGATCTTACCACCCTCTTCGAGGGATACAACCGCGGGCTCGGCGGTGGTAAGAAGGGTCCTCTGGACACCGGTTGCTTGGATCCTGCTGAATCCACTTGTAGCGAAGCGACCTGGTCGCGGGGTGATGTCCCAACCGCCGCCCCTAGAGCAACGGCGTCCCTAGCTACGTCGAAACCGAGCAGCGCGGTGGAACATCCCGGTCAGGAGGAAGTCGACTGCCATCGTGTTGCCTATTCCGACTCCGCATCGTCCGGTTTTCGTGCCGAAGTCCCGAAGACTTCTGTCGCCGATCTGTCGGAATCCGGTTCCGGATTCACGCCGGAACAGTCCAGCAGGACCGCGTCCGATAGCTCTGCGTCGTCGTCCTCCACTTCCTCGAGTGACGACGATTCGCCGGAGGACGCGAATCGAGCGGAGGGCACGGTCGGTGGTCGGATGACCGGCGACCAGACCGACGAAGAGAGGGGAGGTCCGGACGGAGACATTTGGAAGACGTACACCTTGGAAAAGTGTCACCGCACCTCGATTCGAGCAAAAGACGCCGTTAACTTGTTATTTGCGATCGTCGGAGACGAGCGAACGTACATCATCTCATCAGCAAGTAGGGCTTCATTCTTCTTATTATTTCTTCTTCTTCCTCCTCCTCTTCCTCTTTTTTCCTCTTCCTCTTCCTCTTCCTCTTCTTCTTCTTCTTCTTCTTCAGTCGCTCTGTCCACAGACAGATTCCATACTCCAGCGTCGTCACTCCTCACTTTGAAGAGCTTTTTTCTTCATGGTTGAATACTTGTTCTTTGCCTGAAGGATCGAACATCCACTCAAGCATCGATGTCCGTGGTCGTCCATTTTATGCTCTCCCTTCCATCTTCCCCTCCTGTGCTTCTCTTAATAGGCTTAATTAAAACTACAGTAAAAAATACTGTTACTTGTAGAACCCGATCGGTATTAGAGTCAGGCCAATGGGGGGAAGAGTTTCAATTCTTTCATTAGGCTAAATAAGTTAGTAAAATAAGTAGGCCTAAGTTATATTCAGCATGAAACGTCCCCCTTGTTATGTGTAGAGTGGACCAGTGGGGGAGTCAGTAAGCAGTGACCATAAAATTCCTTTCCTTCCCCTACAAATACTACACTCGTTAACGCGGACTTCAGGGGACCATGCATGTCTCCCGAAAACCCGTTTCAACCATATCTCACAAGAGATCGTTGAATCAGGGCAGTCAAAATGAACTGGCGCTCTTCTACCCTAGGGTTCACGTTACTGTATACGATGTATACGAGTCAATTGCAATATAACTGTCGTATCATTGTAGGCCTACGCAAAGTAATTTTCAAATTTCACTTTGGTGAATTCTTATATTGCCGATTTTCCCTGACCTTTTTGCTAATCAGCTTGTTTGGTTGACTTACTGAACTCAACATTCAAAACACTATAATGTATATATATATATATATGCTTACAATGCAGGGTGGCGCAAAAAACCGGGCTATATTAAATGCAAAAATAATTGTGACTAGTCCAGTTTTTTGCGCCACCCTGTATATCTGTACGAGTGTACGTCTACGGCCTAGCATCGGAAATTATAAATTAGACCTAGCGCCTGAAGTTCAGAACGTCTTCTTCGTCTAAAATTCTGCTGAAATATACTCAAAAATTGCTGTATAATCTGTATGTCTCCATAATCGAGGCCTATGCAATTTAATAGTCAAATGATCGCGAGTAAGCGTACAAGAATTACTAGTTGAAATGATTGCGAGTCCGGTCCATTGTTGGCAGGGATATTTTTACACCCCCTAAAACCCCTACCCCATCATACCCCCCCCCCAATCTGAGACCGACACCCCCCATCTGAGAGCCGGATGACCTTTTTTGCTCGTCAGACTTTTTCTGCAGGGGACCCTCAGAATATACCAACACCAACACCACCCCCAATTGATAATCCTAGAAATAACCCTGATTGTTGGTCTCGTACACTCTACAGTAACAAGGGCTTCGTGATTAATTCAATCAAACCAACTATCGTTCAACTCATCGAAATCACAGTTGAAAAAACTGATCGATTGAATATAAGGGTCTTTCCAGATCTAATGGCTGCATTTCGAGATTTCTTTTTTTTCAGATGAGCGCCTGACGTCTGCTTTGGTCTCCTCGCCGCAGTCTCTGTCGACCGACTTGATTTCCGACTTGATGCGACTGATTTCCGACTACGAATCGTTCCGACTGGTGGGGCTCGACGAAATCGGTGACCTACTTTTCCCTAGGCCTACTTCCCGCCAAACAGGTTGGAAACTATGTGATTCATTTAGCGCAACAGGGTAACTTGATTCACTTTTCCAGCTGCTATAGAAAAACTAGCGACAGATGTAAAAGGCATGATTGGGCGTTACGGCGTTTTTATCAACATCGTGCTCACGGTCTGCGTCTGTTTCACTCTATCTATAATGTAGGCCTAATGTAATGTAATCAAGGGCCTATGCATAGGCTTATTACTACTCGGGGGTGCTTTATAGGGGCCTACCAGCGATTCTCATATTCATCGGTTCTAGGCTCTCCGTTTCGTATCTGAATTTGTCTTTCGCCGAATAGACCACCTACCACTTTTAAAATTGTCCTTCCGCGAACCTCTGTCCATTTAGAGGCTTATCAAAGTTTACGGAAGAGAACTGGATTTTAAATAAAAGCATAAACCACCTCGTCCACCTGTATAGTGTAGGCCTATACAGTGTGGTTGGCCTTTTTACTCTTAGAAAAATCAAATACCAGAAAATCAATTAAAATGTTCTGATCTGATGGGGGCTTAGGCCCCTACTGAACACACTTTGTTCAAATCTGGTCCTTTGTGCCGCTAATTAATTTGCGTTTTCGTTTAATAATAATAATAACAGCAACAATAATAGGCCTACTAATGCATTTACTTCTACTAATAACACTGAAATAATAATACAGTAGAACTTCGTTGTAACGTACTTTGCGGGTCTGTAAAGTAGAAACCTAGCAGGTTAGGTTGCATCCGAGCAGTGTTTATTCTAGGGCTTCTCTGGGGAATCCCCCGCCAAATTTCAAATTCTCCGCTCCCCCTCCCCGAAATTTTTTTGACATTTGGCAAGTAGTATGACCTCCTCAATGTCTGTTCCAAAAATTTAACCCCTCCCCTCAATGTCTAGATGGCTAGAATAAACACTGCCTCCGAGGTACGTTATTTCCAATACCATCGAAAACGGTAGCGTACATGGGGACCGTGCTTTGCGAAGTTTGCGGTAAGTTATAACTGAGTCCGTTATATCGAAGTTATACTGTAATGACGTCATTTCAAGTGTTTGTAACTGTTAATAGGAGGCGTTAGCCTGTGAAAACCGCTAAAATGTTTGAATGCCCAGATGAAGATATGGATACAATTGGAGACACTGCAGAGTACGACGAGGACTATGTACCGGATCAGTCATATCCGGATCAACCGGACTCTTTTCTGGCTCAGTATTTCACCGAGAACGATTATCTACCGGTTAACTTTCCCTACGAAGGCTCTCTGGAGTCACGTGATCACAGCGGCGATGCAGCGACACCTGGTGATAATTTTCATCCAGCAGTTATTTCTCTCACCACAAGCCGTTCTTTTAATATCGCTCATCACATCACGGAACATGAGACAGATGACACCTTTACAGTCCAGAATAATGTAATAATAATTATAATTATAACTGGATTTTTAAGTGGTTTAGTAGGCTTTCTCTTCGTTGTTGGTTATCTTATCTAAGTTGACTGCAGCCATTGTAGCGTGCTAAACGAACCTGGTTGCTTGCAGTTGACCTTACATTCGGGTTCGACGAGATAGTACTCGATTCTGACGGTCCTTCCCGACCACCACCACCACCACCACGACCGCCGTCAGCGTCCCGACCACGACTACACGGCCGGGTCTGGCATCCGGGTCCAGGCGGCTGCGATCCCTGCCGATCGCCGACGTCCCGGGTCCCGCATCGACGGGGCCGCGGCGTCGCGCTGTCCTGTGGAGTCGCGCCCGGCGGGCGGTGGGGCGTCTCCTGCGAAGCGTCCGCGGCTTCTTCCGCGTGCGGTTTCGCTTCGGTCGCCGGCGACGGTCGACGCCGTCGGCCCTGAGGCTGGCCCTCCGGTCGCGCGACTACCAGGAGGGCAGCGCTCGAGGAGGAGGGGGAGGAGGAGGCGGTCGGGAAATATCCTTGAGGAGCATGTCGATGGAACTGTGCGAGGACATCGCTCCAGAATTGCCATGTCATCTTTCAGCTCCCGCTCGAAGCTCCGATCGGGTCTGACTAATTACCGTGTTTTCCTTGTTGGTGGTGACATCGCTGGTTTTTAAAAATACCAGATTGTAGACCGAAAACGCTGAATTCATAAACTCGGTTTCGTTGAGTAAGAGAAGTTGACAGAGCATAAAGTTCAAACAGGAGTTTCACGGGAGATTTTAGTCGACCGGGCTATTTGCTTATTATATTTCAAAATTATTACAATTGATTTATTTATAGTTTTATACCTTAAAATTATTAGCATAATTTGTACGTTTCTGTCTAAAAATAAACTGCTCTTGCATGATTGTTGTCAATTTATGTAGCAAAAACCAGTGGCGTCATTTCACACTTTTCTTGACTGCTAATAGGTTTGTTGTTGTTTGCAAATTTTTTAAATTTTAACTAATTTTTGCAAATTTTTGGCAATTTTTGAAATTTTATAATTTTTAAAATTTGTTGCAATTTTGGAATTTTAGGGGTTGTTTTGCCAATTTTGCAAATTTGCAACCCTATGTATTTTTGGCAAATTTTTGCAATTTTCATATTTTGAAGCATTATCATCTTATAAATTATTTTTGTCATTTCAATGTTTTATATATAGCCCGAATGAGGCCCCTGGAAAAACCAGCATTCTTTGCTGCTAAACTGCTAATAGGTTGTCTGTTGTAATAGCGATTTTAGCACAACTATATCCGTCCTACAAAGTCTATCGTTTGAGGCGTGGATAATGTGGATTCGTGCAACAAATGAATGCTCGTTGTCTTGCCGAGAACCCTGGCTTTAAGGCAGAGTTTCATAATGGAAGCATCATCATCTGTGCATCGAAGTTGGATTGGAATTCAATGTTTTATATATAGGCCCGAGAGGGGACAATCCATCCCCGTCCACCCCACCTCCACACACACACACACACACGACCACCACAAAACCCCTCCCCCAAAAAGTCCCAGCACTGACAGAAACGTTTACATTGGACTGCGTTTCTTCCCCTCCACTTGCCTCAAGAGCCAAGTCCATTTCCCCTAGGCCTAAAGGCTTAGAGTCTGGATAAAACACTGCTGGCATTACATTGGGTTTGACCGAAGTGTCGTGATCTCCCACCCCATCTCAAAATATTTATGATTACATGAGGTTCACATTTTGAGCTCTGGAACAAGCGTTTTGACAACTTTTGTGGCAATCGCCTGATTTTCCTCCTACCCACGATACAATTTTCTCGTCGGTTTTTCGCGAATTCCAAACACAGATATAAAAACACGATTGCATTTGGGCTGAATATGGAGCAGGCCTCTGTTCCCCATCTATCTTGGTGACAACGCTGATTAATTTGAATTACGTGTAGACCGTCATTTCCTAAAAGCAGTCACGTGCGCAAAATATTTACGTTCGTCCTATTCGGTAGGGGTCGTAGTATTCGCTAGATGTCGCGATGGCTTTATCACTCGCTTCTGCGACCGTTTTGAAAAAATAAAACCAATTTATAAAAATGTTTATAAAATGGTTATATCAAATTAGACCTGAAATCGAATCGGTTTTCCTAATTTGAAAGTGAAACCGGAATGTTAAACTACTTAGTCATTTAACACTTTTCAATTGGGAGCCCTAAAATTTTTGCAATAATGAATTTAATTGATACAAATTTTTTTGCAAATTATTGGAAAATTTTAAAAATTTTTGTTCTAATTTTTGCAAAAACTTGAAAAACTAAATTATAATTTGAAAATTTATAATAAAGATGCAATTTTATTATATAAATTTAAGGCAAATGTTGGAAAATTTGCAATTTTTTGATATTTTTGCAAAATTTTTGCAATTTTTGCACATTAATACATTATAAATTAATATTTTCATTTTGCATAAAACCAATTTTGTACGAGCGAAGCTGGGTGTAGCCTGAAATCGAATCGGATTTGAAAGTGAAATTGGGCATCAGTGAAACAACTATGTCCTAATTATGTGAATCGCCATAAAAAATACAAGCCTATTAAAACATCACTTATCTAAGTTCCTTAAAGACAAACAACTAAAAAATTAATCATTGTAGAAGGAAGAAATTTAAAATCGGACAAAAATGCCTGGAAATGATGATGATGACGACGACGACGACGACGATGACGATGATGGAACGATATTTGAAATTAGATGTCTCTTAGAACTTCTCTAGGCCTAATAATTACTCCATCGATAGGGCCTATATTAGGCCGATAACAATAGGCTATGACCTACGCCATTTCCGTTCAACGGAAGCGCCATCCAGGTCTATAATCTACTTCTGACAAAGCCTAACGTGAGGCCATCATTAGGCCATCGAATCAAGCTGTACGACTTCTAGGTGGTAAAGCACGCATGAGCGAACTGGCCAATTGCCGAACTATATATACATCGCCTGCAGGTTTCAGTCTGCGCTGTCGAAACATAACCATCACTCATCAGTCAACCAATCAATGAACTTCTATGGCGCCCCTCTTTCGCGACGACTTTTTGGGGTCTCTTCTTTCTTGTTATTTGCTCCTGGTGAATAAACACGCCAAGCTAAATGTTTCCGTTGCATTGTCTGTCGTGATTTTGTGATATTGTTACACGTCAAGTGCCACCCCACCCTCCGCATCTAAGCCATCAGTACATGTCCTCTGTTATCATTAGCGCAGCCACGAGGGGGCACGAGGGACCACTGCCCCCTCCAGTCAGATTGGGTGGGACAAGTTGAGGGATATGTGGAAAACCGATTAGGGGTAGCGATGATTGTAGACAGAACCGATGCGCTTAGTTTCTCTCTTACAGCTTTTGGCCACACAATAATAGATTCCAAGCAACCTTTAAAGAATGCAGCAGACCTCACGACCTGACTATAATATTACTCTAAATCTTCGGTGTCAGCGGTTCCACCCCAAATCCCACTGGATGGGGGCTCACGACGACGCTCCTCCAAGCACCCTAGCCAGGCTAAATGGGATGTGTGTGTGTGTCTCTCTCTCTCTCCTAACGTTGCCCCCTGTTTTGAAACCCTGGCGACGCCAGTGCTTGTTCACTCCGGATATAGCCTTACGAAATTATTGAACCTCTCAAATATGCGTTGAAATGTTTTCTCGGAAATAGAGGAGGCAACTAATCTTTCGTTCGAGGGATTCACCGACAACGATTTGACATCTTAGAGATCTTAACGATGAATCTTGAGATGTACAAGAATTATTTTAAAAAGAGCTTGATTTTACATTCGGTCATGACAATGATGTAAAGTTGTAAACACTCCAGCTCACTGTCTCCTAAGTCAGAGATAACTTACGATGTAGCAATATTCCGCCGCAGTAGTTTCAACGAATCTCTAACTTCAACTGGAGTGGATTAGATTGGTGATTCCTATTTCTTAAAACCGCAAATGTTCGACCGAAACTCCATCCATGGGGCAGTGCTTTGGAGGACTCAAATTTCTAAAACTAGTGAACTGCGTAACTGCGTCATCTGATGTGTTTTAAAGATGAATTTATAATTAATTTGTTAAAAACCAAAATTTTCACCACACCCCCAACTGAGTGTCCGGCTAAGTGACGACTCCCCACCAATCAATCATCCGATATGGTTTGTGATATGTACTGTACACTGTACAGTGCTAATTCAGTATACACGCATAACATCCATCGACTCGACTTTCCATAGAGACCTCTTGTATAGAGTAGTTGGTGGCTTATTATGTTCGTTTTCGGATGAAATGCAAAAGAAACCGGATTGAACTGACTCTGTATCATCGTGTATTGCTTCCTGGTGGTCTGCTACGCATGAGGACGATAATAGGAGATGGTATCGATGAGGGTTTTCAACCGAGCCAGACCTGACAACCAGGCACTTTCTGACGGTTTCCAGCGCGCCACGGCGCCTCGCATTTCTCTCGTCGGTGAATTAAAACGTCGGTCGTACAGGAGAAGAGCAAGCGAGAGACACGGCGGAGCGCACGTAGAAGGACACGCAGGCGGACGCAGACGAACTGTGCGTTACCTGATAGCGTGGAGCTTGATAATATCGACGACGACCTGTCAACCCCTTCGAGACCTTTCTAACCGGCACACCCAGATTCCCTGGGAAAGAAGAAGACCCGATTGGTTGAGGCGAGACCGAAACTCTCTCTGTCTCTGTCAATGTTTCTGTCCCTATCTCTCTTCTCTCTCTCTCTCTCTCTCTCTCTCTCTCTCTCTCTCTCTCTCTCTCTCTTCTGTCTCTTCTCTCTGTCACTCTTCTCTGTCCCTGTCCGTGTCCGTGTCCCTGTCCCTGTCTGTGTGTCTGTCCCTGTCCGTGTCTGTGTGTCTGTGTGTGTCTGTGTGTCTGTGTGTGTCTGTGTGTGTCTGTGTGTCTGTCTGTGTGTCTGTCTGTGTGTCTGTCTGTCTGTCTGTCTGTCTGTCTGTCTGTCTGTCTGTCTGTCTGTCTGTCTGTCTGTCTGTCTGTCTGTCTGTCTGTCTGTCTGTCTGTCTGTCTGTCTCGGGCTGGGCACGATTCCCGGGGCTGAAACTCGCTTCTGCTTAAACAAACACAGTTGGCAAATATTGTCACATGTGTTTATGGTTAAACGGAGAGCGCACTTTTGATGCACATAGGTGCACGCAACTACCCCTCCCCCTCCTTTACCTCGTCCCTCTCCCTCCCCGCCCATCCTACCCCGAAGCCAGTCTCCGACTCCTCCGCATGACAGTCCCCTCTTCTACCGTTCGAGGAATGCAACTGCGGAGTAGTATTTCCAGCTGAATCACCGCTGCCACTGCCACCACCGACTGAATTCCAGCAGCAGCAGCAGCAGCAGCAGCAGCAGCAGACATCAGAGATCGTGGGAACATGACAGCCTCTGCAATAAATATGTCCTTCGAGCGCCCAAAGACTCAAGTCAGACGACTGCCTCCAGGATCAGCGACGGATGGATGGATGCATGGATGGGTGGATAGATGGATAGATGGATGGATGGATAGATGGATAGATGGATGGATGGATGGATGGATGGATGGATACATGTATATCTCAAAACTAGCTCAAAAATAGCGCCAATTAATGAAAGCATGTATGGGTGGATGGGTATATGTATGCATGATTGCATGGATGGAAGGATGGATGGATGGGTGGATTAATGGATGGATGGAAGGAAGAATATAGACGGATGTCATCGGCCTCTCCCTCTCCAGTTTACCGTGAGAACTCCCGAAGGAAACGCTGATCGTTTGACACTGGATGAGATTTCTTGTGCCCGAATAAACTGCGCATGAGCGCAGACGTCGGTACTAGGAAACCCGAGACGGCGGCGGCGGCGGTGGGGGTGGGAGAGCGAAGGGGGTGGATGGGGAGGAGGGGACCCGACGACCAGGCATTCCAAGGAGATGTCGCAAGGGAATGCAGACAGCGGCGTCGGCGGAAGTCGAAACATCTCGTGTTTCATCATTTTTCTCTGCCATCTGCGTTTCTCTTGACACCCTCGTTGTCTCTGTTTGTCTTTCCTTCTGTCAGTCCTTCCGTCCGACCGACCCTAGTCCGTCTGTCTGTCTGTCTCCGTGCCACCGGGATCATCGTATAGAGATCCAAGGAGTTACCCTCAGATGCCTGTGAGCTTCAGTGACTTCTTAAAGCGTTAACCGAAATCATTTATCAAGCTCGCAAATTGGATGGAGGCCCTTGGACGTCAGACTGCAGCCATCTCAAAACCAGCTCAAAACGACAGCGCCAATTAATGAAAGCACGCCCATACACACAGACACACAAACCACCACACACACACACACACACAAACACATAAACACACAAACACACAAACGCGTTAAACATTCCACTACTTGAGTCAGCGCGTATGAGTACCATGTTAATTTTGTCCACTCACCAAAAGCGACCGACGCTGGTCAGATGGCCTTAATGGAATCAAAAATACCACGAAATTCTCAGAAGCGTTCCGAAGATATCGTCTAGTAACGAGCCATGTATGCCCACAGTCTGCTATCCTGGCCATAAAGACACTTGCCTCGTTGAAAACTGGTTCTGTTTAATTAAGAATGTTGTTGTCTGACCGACATCAGATTTATCTAGCGCGTTGATTTTGATGTCATCGGCTGAGTACAGGAGAACTTCGTTATAACGTACTTAATGGGTCTGCAAAAATTAGTACGCTATACCCGAAGTATACGTTATATCCAGACCATCGAATACGGTAGAATTTTAGTGGGACCGTACATTGCATCGCGCTATAACCGAGTCCGTTATAATGACGTTCCACTGTACAATGTGTCTAGCGATTGTCTGTGCATAACAACGCTGTTTGCGACAGAAGAGTCAAAAGCAGCGAATTGTTAGACATCTTGTTAAAGCTTGTCATAATATGCATTATACATATTTCTATGCCTTTATTCTACATGTCGCCCTACGCGTTTCTATAGTTCACGACACTGCGTGATTTACCAGGAATTGTTTTTTCGATTCTGTGTGGTTTTATATGACACTTAGGACCCTTTCGAATTTTGCATTTTAAACACTAGTCCAAGTGGGAAGAGTTAGTTCCACAGGAGAGACAAAGAATGTATAGTTTTATTTATGCGGCAGTTAAGTCAACGGAAAGTATGGATTGAAACCTTGTGCCTGCGTGAAAGATTTTTGCTTCGTATAGGTTTTTTTATTGTTTCTTGGTAGACTCTTGAGACATTTGTATTTGATTTCTGCAGTATTATTATTATTATTATTATTATGCAAGACAATTTTTTAAAGCGCAGTAAACATGTCAATCGAGGCAAAGTCAAGAGCGCTTTACAAAAACGAGCTGTTAAACAGGTGCGTCTTCAATTGCTTCCGGAACCGCTCAGGGAGTGACTCAGTTGTGACTGTCTTCGGGAGCAGGTTCCACGAAGCAGGGTTGCCACGCCGGAAGGATCTGTCTCCGAGACCCGCTGTCCGAAGAGGAGGAGGGACAACCAGTTGAGCATTGTGTCCGGATCGAAGTATGGAACGACGTTCAATCGCTGTAGTTCTCACGATCAGCTCGGAGAGATATGTCGGGCAATGAGGGTCGTTTAGGGCGCGGTACGTCAGCCAATGTCGCTTGAACGCTACCCGCTCGCGGATCCTTAACCAATGCAATCGGTCCTTCAGGAGTGGAGTGATATGTGCTCCCCATCTGGAGCGATAGATGAGGCGGGCCGAGACGTTCAGCACCGCCTGAAGTCGATTGAGTTGACTGAGTGGGACGCCGTATAGCACACTATTACAGTAGTCGACTCGAGCGACCACTGGTGCACGGGTCCGTCGCGAGCCGTGCATAGCGACCGGCACGGTCCGTCGCAGCCGAGGTTTTGTCTGATCCGACGCAAGTGGTAATAGCTCGATCGGATAATGTTATTCAGATGTTCTTCAAACGTAAGCGACTCGTCCAGGAGTACACCCAGTAGACGCAACTGTCTACTTTGACGACTCCTCCACAACGAAGTCGGAGCGATCAATGAGGTGACGTTTCCGTGGAGTGGTCAGCCAGAGTTCGGTTTTTGACGGGTTCAACGATAGTCTATTTTGGTCCGTCCATGAACTGCTGCAATGCAGGTCTCAGCTCGTGAGCGAAGGACTCCGGCTTCCGACGGTTGACATGATGAATATGCCTGAACATCGTCTGCATAAGCATGCATGGTGAATATAACACAGCCGATGTCGGCGGTTAAATTTAATGGTCCCAGAACCGACCCCTGAGGAACGCCGCATTGCACCCGGTTGGAGGTCGACATGCAACCCATCCAGCTGACCGACTGTGATCTGCCCACAAGGTAGTTGCGGATCCACTCTAAGGCTGCCCCTTAAGTCCGTAGGACCGCTCGAGAGACGTTCATAAAGAATCGACCACTGGCCGCCGATTCAGTCAGGTCATTCACGATCCGCAGAACTGCCGTTTCTGTTGAATGCCCCTGCGATAGGCGGATTGGTTCTTTGGCAGAAGGCCATTCTCATTCAAGTAGCGGACGAGCCGATTCTTGACTAGTCTCTCTGCCAATTTAGAAAAAATGGCAGGTTCGAAACCGGGCGATAATTGCAGGGCTCCGCCTGGTCGAGTCCCGGTCGCTTTAGATGTGGATGAACGACTGCCTCCTTCCACCTCTCAGGAAATTCACTAGTTCTGAAAGAGGTGGCCATCAGGTCGCGAGATACGGTGCAACAGTTCTATAGACTCTTTCAACAACCACATTGGCATTCAGCTTTACACTGTTGGCAAGGCGCATTCCTGACAATAGACACGACCTCCTCGATCGTGGGGAACGAAAGAGTCGAACACGGCGCTTTCTTCGTCAGGCGGGTCTGCTTCTGCTGTCTTGCTCCTTATTTCAGCGACCTTTCGATCCAGGAACTGGGATTACATCTGGTAGTACTGGCAGTACATCGTCAACATAATATAGACTGCTTCGCCATATTGATGCAGCGTGAAGATTTGTTCTGCTGCTTTAACAGTGTTAAGAGAAAATCAGTATAGGGGCCTATATAAAGCTAGTGTAGTCATGGCTCCAGAACAACGTTACACCAACGTCGCTACAGACCAACTTCACCAGATCCGACTGGGTGGTGGGGGGAAGGGGTTGGGAGAGTGTCGCGTGCTCCGTAACGGGGTCTGGCCCAGTCGACAAAATTTAGGACAAAATTGGATTCGAATCTTGAGATTTGGTGCATATTTTCAGACTGTGACGTCAACTCTATCTCACCACCGCAGGTAACATTTCCTCGTCGGTTTTGCATAGAATGAGGGGGGTCATTCCCCCTGTTCTCCTCATGACCGCGCTAAAGTTGAGAGTACGTGTCAATGTATAACACAGCTGTCTGTATATTTGCGCTTTCTTTTGCTTCTGACGCGCAAACTGTGTGACGTTCAGTTTTTCCTTTAATCCTTGATAAGACTGAAAGCATTAGTTTACAATTTGTCTGAATTTTCTATTAAATGCACGGTCACCTCGGAGCCTCGAATAGTAAGCACGGTCGAATGCACCGTCAATGGAATAATTAATCTAAGTTTAAAAAGCCTTCTTCTGAGCCATGTAGCAGCCATCTGTCTGTCTGTCTGTCTGTCTGTCTGTCTGTCTGTCTGTCTGTCTGTCTGTCTGACTGTCTGTTTGTCCGTCTGTCTGTCTGTATGTCTGTCTGTCTGACTGTCTGTTTGTCTGTCTGTCTGTCTGTCTGTCTGTCTGTTTGTCTGTTTGTTTGTCTGTCTGTCTGTCTGTCTGTGAGTCAGTACCCGGTAAGTACAGTAAGTAAATCAGCCAGTCAGTCAGACTGTCTTTCTATTAGTCTTTCTGTTAGTCTTTCTGTTAGTCCGTCCATCCGTCCGTCTGTCTGTATGTCTATCTGTCTGTCCGTCTGTCACATGACTTTAATAGTTGACGCCACGTATCTGCCTTTCTTACTTCCTTCCGGTTAAATTCTAATAAAAGACATGCAATCCGTGATTCGACTCGGCGCATGCAGCAGTCTTTTTCACTTCTGGCACGACAGTCAACGTCAGCGAAGAACGGGGGCAACAACAACAACGATAGCCCTAATTCTCTAACCCCACCCCCCCCACCACCACCCCGCCTTCCCCGCCCTCCGTCTTGCAACTGTACAGTGTCTGTTCCTTGTCTTTGTCCGGGCGGACCCTTCGTGGCCGATCATTACGCCTGCAGTATGCTCGGAACGCCAGAGAAACTGTCAAGAAACGATCCGCCCGGCGCTGTTCATCGGAGCGTGACCGCTGTCGACCGAAACAGCAGTGGACGCCACTCACCTGCCATCCGGATGCCGGTAGATGGCGTGTGAAAGCATTTCGAACAAAGACTTTCGACGACAGAAGGTCTATTCTATCTCGACTGTTTTCATTGCAGACCGAAAACTCCTCCGTGCACGGCTTTGGTCAACAGTTTGGAACAGAGTTACAGAGGCGTAGCGAGGGTATCCGGCGCCCGGGGCAAAGTGTACCGTTGGCGCCCCCAACACTGCTGACGAGCAAAAAAGGCCGTCAAATTGTTCTCGGCGCCCCTCAAGTCTTACGGGCGCCCCTCTTCATAGTAATGCTGACGAGCAAAAAAAGGTCGTCGCACATGTTTCTCCTTCTTTATTATGCATTTCACTTACCCAAATACCCAATTTTGGCGCCTCCCCCACCTCGGCGACCGGGGGCATATGCCCCCGCCCCCTCGCTACGCCTCTGGTTTGGAATTTTTGACCGGGGGAAGGAAGGGCTGTACCGGTTATTCGAAAATTCGTCTTGATGCACTAAATTAACTGAAGCTGCAGCAACAACGACAATAATAATAATGATAGTAATAATTTATTACTAATTATCATTATTCACCTTTATAATGACCTGACGGCGACAGACCTGTTCTGAGGAATGAGGCAGAAATGGACATGGATTGGGTTGGGTTGGGTTATGTCAGATATTTCCATGTCCATGGTGGGTTGGTTTGGGTCAGAGAATATAAGCCCTGGTTTAAGAAATTGCAATGTATTACGGTGGGTTTGGGTCAAGTGACCCTATTGCTTTCGTAGGTTAATTGGATCTGAATCCTGATTGGTTAGGATTTTTAGAATGTACTCATGTCTTTGTCTGGAATATCATCTTATAAACGGTCCAAAGGTCTAATTCTATTCAATTATTCATGACGATTCATACAGCGCAGTAACATTGCGAGGACCAAAGTCAAGAGCGCTTTACATGGAACAATCGAAGGAGATATTAGAAAGGTGCGTCTTGAGTTTAATAGAAAACATAGAAAACGACTCGAAGGAGGTGACTGTAGTCACCGATCCGGAAGCGAATTCCATAGCAGAGGTTTCCTTCGAGTGACGGATTTCTCTCTCTATCCGAACTTCGCGGTCTTAGACGGGGGTGGGGGTGGAGGGGTGAGGACGGGGGCGTACAGTACGAACCGCATACTGGATCTCAGCTGAAGGCTTCGATCGGTTTTATGTTTATGTTAAGGTTCATATGCTAAAGACCACGAATTTAAACATGAAACCTTAATGCGAGGACTTAATCGAAGGATTTTTCGGTGTTATTATTAAAATGCAGGACTCCGATTTCTAAGCATGACGCTTGGCTGAGTCACTTGGATGACTGAACAGTAGGCTTAAATGCTTGACTGATCTTTTCGCTAACGGTTCTATAATGAGGCGCATTAGTTTTGATTAAATGGGGGAGGGGTGGGGGGTTGTTGCGACGGTTGGGCCAACTGACGCGCAAAACCCAGCACTTTCTGCTTCGAGTCTTCTTGGAACAACTGTGAACTTCTGCAGATGGATGCAAAACTCAAGGCTCGACGCCGAGTCTTCGCCCGATGAACAATTGAACATTGTCAAGAGCTTTTATTCTGAGCTAAATGAACAAAATGCGCTCTGTTTCACTGCATTCGTCATATTTTTCTACAATTTTCTTGGCAATACGGCTGCGCCCCTGTCTTGTACATATCCCTGGCTGCGCCCTAGCGTTAGTCTTCCTAAGCTTCCCGCGTGTATACGGTAGTTCTACTTGTCATGCGAATGTCGCTATCAAAAGTTCCATAGCTCTAACCCTAACCTCCTCCTCTCCCTCGACCTCCTCTTCCTCCTCGTCCTCTTTCTCATGCTCCTCCTCGTACTCCTCCTGCCCTCGTATTCCTCCTCCTCCTTCTTCTCCTCCTCCTGCTTCTTTTCCCCTGCCTATTTTGCCCCGTGGATCAACCCCTTCTTAGTGTTAAAGGTCTTCTCAAACACCGCCCAAAGATGTATGCTTATGATAATCACCATTGGCATAGCCAGGGGAACGGGGGCCTCGGCCCCTATTCGGGCTGCGACCGATCGTGAGATTCGTCTAAAACCGGTGAGTAGCTGGGGGAGGGGGGGTAAGGTAGGGGCAGGATCAGATCGAGGAGAACGCGTGAGACTTCAAAGTTCCTGAAACGATTTTTTGCTCGTCAACGTGCACCTATAGCCTAGGCCGGAAATATAAATGTGCCCCCTATTTTGGATTCCTGGCTGCGCCACTGATAATCACTGTCTAAAGTGTCTATACAAATCGAATGTTGTCTAACCATTCTATTCAAATTTCGATCTGAAATACCTGAGCGTGAATTTAGATATTTCACAGAGATCAGTTTCCTCTGAGTTCTGAGTCAGCTCACTGTAATCTCCACTTCGATTGCTGCATCGTCCCATTTCTACGCTCGCCTATTGGCCAATCAGCTGCTGGTTCGTCCTATGGCCTGACCCCATAGAAATATGATTCTTTAACCATGCATATTTTAAGTCTACATCGTGACTTGTGTAGAGAGTCTACCGTAAGCAGTTCGACCAAAATCCCCTTCATGCGTCTACTGCATGCCTAAAGTCATCTTCTCCTTGTTCCTTCTTCATGAGGCGACAGCATGAATTTCTTTCCTCCAACAATGTCGATCTTGTGCTTTCCTGACTGCCGCAGACATTTTCAGTCCTGTCCACTCCTCCTCCTCCTCTTCCTCCCTCTACTCCTCTTCTTCTTCTTCTTCTTCCTCCTCCTCCTCCTCCTAATACTACCTATGTGTTATATCTTAAATCGATTTATGTATTACTATATAAATATATATATATATATACAGGGTGTCTCTGGATAAAAAAACCAGCAGAAAAACTATGACTTCTTAAAAATTCCTAAATATACTTCTATCAAATTTTCCAAACGTGTACAGCACATATTTCCCCACATTTATGCTTATTTCATCTCACATTTGCATGTAAGGTGCCCATATTGTGAGATATCAAAGTCAAACTTAGATTTTTACAACTCAGTCGCAGCATGACAGGCCTAAATATCTAGCTTAACACAAATTTGATTTCATGTCAATGTTGGTAGTAGTAGTAGTAGTAGTAGTAGTAGTAGTAGTAGTAGTAGTAGTAGTAGTAGTAGTAGTAGTAGTATATATATATATATAATTATATATATATGACTTAGAGAGTGCTGACACTTATGAGGC
Organism: Metaphire vulgaris; assembly: GCA_018105865.1. Lineage (NCBI taxonomy): Eukaryota > Metazoa > Annelida > Clitellata > Crassiclitellata > Megascolecidae > Metaphire > Metaphire vulgaris. The sequence continues at coordinate 6,554,108 of CM030862.1, forward strand.
CATTGCTTAGAGGAACAGAATACACTAAAATAGAAACAGACATTGACATCTCCGCATTTCCTCCGCGTAGCCATTCCTGGTCCTAAGCGGTTTCTCGTATGTCAGTAAATGCTAAGGCGTCAATCCTTCATACACTCCAAGTCAATGCAAAACGCGACATGCGTGTCACGTCGAAGAGGTCACCGGGGTCACGTCGATGATTATTTAAAACCATCGACCCTGTGACTCAGAGAGAAAGAGCACGAGAGAGAGAGAGAGAGAGAGAGAGAGAGAGAGAGAGAGAGAGAGAAAGAGAGCACGAGAGACTCTGAGAGAGAGGAGAGAGTGACAAAGACACACACAGAGCCTGAGTAAGAGAGAGGATGCGACTCAAAGAAAGAGACAGAGAGAGAGAGAGAGAGAGAGAGAGACAAACAGACAAACAGAGACAGACAGACAGAGACAGACAGACATACATACAGACAGACATACAGACAGACAGAGACAGACAGAGACAGACAGAGACAGACAGACAGACGGAGGCCGGAAGTATGCACAGCGATAAGTGAATCCTCCTTTTCGTCGGAGGCAATATTCTTACGAATCTGATTTCTGCGGATGACAGGGCGCTAGATAAGAGTGACGGATGCGGAACACATGATTCGTTCGATTGCCGAGGAGTGTCAGTCAGACACTAATTGGGGCGACGCTTCTTCTGCTGCGTCATGATTTATGCCAACGTCGGTCGCGGCATGATATTGTTGATGGGCGCTTGTTGATTACGGAAGGCCACGCCATTAACGAGGGAAGCGAAGGAGGCGGGGGGAGGGGGGGGAGGGGGGGGGCGGGCCACTCGTGCCACCGCGAAAGAGAGTTCGGATGAATTACAGGAAAGACGGTGCGGGGCTCAAAGCAGACAACTTCCGCTGTCGGGCTCTTGGGAGATGTCTGTGGAGGACTTCGGAGGTCACGAAGGTCAAGGGCAACGAGGTCAAGACATTGGACGCTGAAAAACAACCTGCCGTGTGTGTGTGTGTGTGTGTGTGCGTGGGTGGGTGTGTAACATTGGATAAACAAGCACAGAAGGAACTGCGGAAGTCACGTGACTTGTGTTATTTCGAATTCGTCTTCAGTTTACGGTTCCGATCAAAATTTTAATCGACACACAAAAAATAGCCAAGCCCTGAAAAGCTGAATATTTATAATATTAAGATTCTTGCTCTGTTTGTCCAGTTTGTCTGTTACCTTCAAGCGTTCTGATTGGTCACCAATCGACGTTGCGAAGTCGAATGCGTAACCTCTGTCCTGGGCTGTGCACGAGGCTGTTGCCATTGACAACCATTGTCTATTGTTTAATCAAAACTGTGTAACAATCGAATTGCGTAACCTCTGTCCTGGGCTGTGGGAGGCTGTTGCCATTGACAACCATTGTCTATTATTTTCTAATCAACGGAGCGTTCAAGCGTCTTAATTGCAGCTCAAAACCCCGTTCCCTTTCCCCTCCCCATCCCTCTCTCAAACAAACCCCCCTCCCTCCCCACCTTTTATCCCCACCCTCTTTCCACCCCCTCCCCTCCCAACCCCTTCCTCCCTCCCTACCCACCAAACTCTCTCCCCCTCCCTCCCAACCCCCAAACCCTCTCCCAACCCTCTTCCTCCACCCCTCTTCCCAACCCCTTCCCTCCCAACCCTCTCCCAACCCTCTTCCCCCCCCTCTCCCCATCCCTCTTTCACCCCCTCTCCCCATCCATCTCAACCAACCATCCCTTTGGTTGAGCTTGGCTGTGTGCCTCCGGAATATACCCCCTTTCCCTCCCGAAATCTACCGCAATTTGACGCAAATGTGCAACGTCATGCCCTATAGCATTTTGAGATTTTTGCATAACTACGGAAATCTACCGCAATCTGACGCAAATGTGCAACGTCATGCCTTATAGATTAGCATTATGAGTTTCAAATGTTCCGTTTAGTACTTTAAACTTTAAAGGTCCCTTTTTATAATTCCTTACGTTTCTATCGATTCCGGAAATTTTTATCCTCGGGTTTCTTACAAAGGAATTAATTATTCATCGATTATTAAAATTAAATGCATGTTTGTGCAGCGCCGATTGGTGAATAGGAGCTTCGTATAGCACCTATATCTCAGCGGTTATAAACGTTAGAAAGACGCGGCTACGCTTCGCTTAAGGCTAATTTTATAGAGCACATTTAGGCCCGATTTGTGTAAGCAGTTGATGTTTAATTTGTTTGTTGGAATATTCGTTGCCTCGAACGAAGCGAGCCTTGACTGAGCGAAGAGAGAAGCTGCGAGCGAAGCAGTGCGAGCGAAGCGAGCAATAATATTAAGATCCTTGCTCTGTATGTCTGTTACCTTCAAGCGTTCTGATTGGTTGGCTGTGTGACGTTCTCATTCGTTACCTTCAAGCGTTCTGATTGGTTAGCTGGGTGAGCGTTCTGATTGGTCGTTCTGGAATCTTAGGCTTCGCGAAGCGAAATGCGACGCGAAGCGAACGGCCACGCGAAGCGAACGGTCAAGCGCTGAGCGTCAGAGCTATATGGCGTATGTACGCCAAAACGTTGTTCAGCAGCATGAATTCAATGATTGGGTTTTAGTATCCTGCGCTGCGAGCCCGAGCGCAAAAGCATCTTTCTAGTATACGTAAAAATTTCACAATCCATCTTTCTCCCATGTGTACCCCAAGATTATTATCCGATAAAACTTCGATATAATTACTTTTTGTCTTTCAGTAATATAATTAATGGGTTTAGCATTAATTTATAGATAATCAGACAATCAGTTGTCATCAGTGGCTTCTATCTGCTTCCATTAAAACTAGCTTCTATTAGGCCTCAAGGCTCGAGCCCGGAGCCCCTCCACTTTTTCACTTGTTGAGAAACTACCATAGGGAAGGGGAAAGTATAGGGGATGGACCCCCACTTTTCATCCAAGTTTACATCAGTGACCGCGCCCTTTATAATTAGGCCTAGACGTTTGGCTAAGGTTGATACGCATTGCACTATATCACTTGCACTTAGTGCTGTTTCGAACAAGAAGAAATTGGGCTTATATAGGTACCGGCCATTTCCTCTTTCTTTTAAGTTATTTTTTCGATCGCTGTGCTACAAAATGGGGCCCTGGAAATTGCTTACCTCGGGGGTCCATCGGTCACACCCTCGCCGTTGCATGCAAGATTCCTACTAAATTTGTTTAGTTATTAAGCCGTGGTCATGTTTTGACGCATTTCACTAGAAAAACTATAATATATAATTACAAATTACAAAAATATTAGCATTTGAAGGCCCTTGAATTTTCCCATACCATTATGAGGCCTATAGAATGTTTTAATTAAACTTAACACTTCTACGTGGGAGACTTAGGAGAAGTGGAGAGAGCATTATAGTTCCCAAAGTAGATAACGATGACTGGTCGCCAGAGAACGTAAGTATAGCGTCTGACTTTGCTGCACAAGAAATTTTCCCTGCAGTCTGTATGCGCAATATGCAGCCAGTTTTGATGTTCTCCGTTGTCTGTCCCAATTATTACCGTCGTCGCTTGTCTGTTAGCATGCTAATTTTGCCACAGACTGGGAAGAGTAGCGAGCTTTAGAAGTACTTAGAATCTCGTATCGGGGACAAATTGTCGACGAAGAGAGGTTACAAGTTCAAAGGCTGCGTCCGTAATCCGCCGATTGCAACCGATTTGCTGCTTTAAATGTGACAGCCAACGTTATTCAAATACCATCAGAATGCATATAGGCTGTATCAGGGTTTAATCTAGGCCGTTTACGTGGGAAAATTGCCCTTTCCCCCGGAAATTTCAAATTCCCCTCGGAAATTTTGACATACTACATTAACTAACAGCAGCCCCCTAGCTGCCTCCCACTCTGGCCTTGTCGGTTCCCCCCGGAGTCCAGAGTCTAGATTAAACGCTGGGTTGTATGCCCAAGAAGAAAAAAACCGACAGTTTTTTCTTCGTTGCCCGTGTTGACTTTCAGTATGTCATGCTTATTTTCCTGTTTGGGTCTCCGAATTAAAGCATGATTCAGCCAGTTTACACAGCTCACCTGTCTGTCTGTCTGTCTGTCTGTCTGTCTGTCTCTGTCTGTCTCTGTCTCTGTCTCTCTGTCTCTCTCTCTGTCTCTCTCTCTCTCTATCTATCTATCTATCTATCTATCTCTATCTGGCGGTCTCCGCGCCAAGGGTCGAAACTGTTCAAAAATCCTGCAAAGGAAGTGGTCGTGGTAGGGGGTGTGGACGATGGCTTGGGCAAATAGCGTCTGCGTGCACCTGTACGCATAATAGGCACAGATGTCGGCTAAATGGTTCGATGATATCTAGAAAAATACCCGACTAAACTGCCTATTCGTCTCGCGTCACACAGGCGGCGACCGACGCCGCTTTTGGCTCCTAAAACCACGAGATATAGGCGTGAATTTCCTTCTTAGGGCCTAGCCAGGAATTCCGAAATTCGTTTGAAGAGAGAAGAAAGGCACACAGTCACATCCGCTGTTAAAATCGCGCGCCTATCTCCGCCTGTCCTTGTTTGTTCGCTCGCTCGCCCGCCCGCCAGCCGGTCCGTTCCTATTCAGCGGCTTCTCGACCTGTAAAGTAGATTTTTCTACCTGGCTTCACCTGCGTATAAGACTGCGCATTCAGTCACTCGCCCACCAACCCACCCACCCACCCACCGTCCCACGCGCGCTCTCACCGACCTCTTGACACTTGGCCTGACAGGAAGGTCTCGAAGCGGTATTTCGCGAGACATCCTGGCAGGACCCTCCAGCCATCGAAATGGTCCCAATCAGATCCCAAAGCCGTTCCATTATGCAGGCTCCCGAGTGGGTCTTTAGTCGACCCATGAATGGGTGAATTCGGCCGTAAAAGTCGTTAAAATTCTGTTGTTACTCGACAGTTCTCCCAAGCGAAGATAATTTTGTTCGATTCTGTAGTCAGAGTTTTGAAAAATACCAGCAGAGAAACCACTTCTGAATTTACAGTGGTTCCAAGTTACAAGTTAAAACCACTTATCGATTTAGAACTCTAAAGATAATTTAATAATAATAGTTTAATAATAATAGTGGGTATAATAATAATAATAATAATAATAATAATATAGCACGATTTCAAGTGTTTATAAGTCATTAGCCTGTGTGAAAACCACTATAGATGACCTCAGCATTTAATAACCCAGTTTTTCCACATTACTTTTGAATCCCTTTACTTTTTCAGCTGTTCCTGCCAGTTCATCCAAACTGCTCCATTTGTCCACAATTTGCACCAAAACGGTTTCTTTCTTGGTTCCACTCTGCTTGAACAACTTGCATTTGATGTAACGTTTCAACTACAGCTACTAATATCACCTGTCCTTCTACAGAATTATGCCCATTGTACCTGCCTCACTTCTTTCGAGCAAGGCACATTTTCACTGGCACCACATGACGGTAGCGGTCATTAAATTTCTCTGCAAACAGCCGTTTATATCCTGCAGGCATTCAAACTTCGAATTCGAAAGGCAGGAAATCACTTTTTAATCATTCGCTTTCTATCAACTATTTTCTCGTTCTCGTTCAGTGGTTTTCACACAGGTTTACTTGCCTCCTAAACCACTTAAAATCATATTATTATTATTATTATTATTATTATTATTATTATTATTATTATTATTATTATTATTATTATTATAAGTCAAGTCTAATAACCGTCATCAAGAATTTATTATATTGGACGGCATAATTATTGCAGAGAATTAATTATATCTTCCCTTGTCTGAGTTGTCTCTCTATTTAGTATCTTCTCTGGTAATATTACTGACTTCCAACTGAACAATCAGTGAGTTACGCTTCTGTTGTTATTATTCTATGAAACTTTGCAATCTTTGATTGTTCCTTGATTTGATTTGATACTAATAAACGGGCAACCATTCAATCAATCAATTAATCAATCAATCAAGTTGAAACCTTTTCTTCTGACTTTCTAAAGCAGTCCTGAGATCGGATATCGGTTCAAAATTTTTCCGGAGCCAAGGTCGGACCATCATTTCCAGGCTAAGATTTCCAACTACTAATGGGAAGTCAGTTAACCCCCACCCATACCCAGTGGCGTAGCGAGGCAAAGTGCCGCCAGGGGCGAGAAAAAGTGCCACCTCCGAAAATTTGTGACAAGCAAAGAAACGTTATGAACTTCCCAAAATTTCCTGATAAGCAAAAAACCTTATCGCATCATAAAAGTAAAAAAAATTAAAAATTAAAAATATCGAAAATGTCGCCCCTAGAGCAAGTGCCGCTCAGGGCGGTTCGCCCCCACTGCCCCTCGCTACGCCACTGCCCATACCCATTCAAGTATCCCATGCAAATTGCCGAATACTCCCTTAATATTAAGACCGATATAACTGTTGTTGACTTGTAGAATTTATTAGATCGATAGGCTGCATTTGGTGCACTAGATGGATTTTCCATAGTCAATTAGAATATAAGAAATTGTCGGAAATATGCGAACAATGTTTCAATCTGTTTGAAACAGCATGAGTGGGAGAGGGGTTAGGCGGGGCAGAATATGATCGCCGCCCTCCCCCCTAACCCCTGCGTTCGGGGTTCTTCTTCTTTATTGCTTCACGTATGGGCAGTTTCTCAATAGAGGCGCCGCGGGGTAACTTCGACGCCCCTAGGATTTAATGAGACGTTGGGATGAGAGAGGAAATTCTTGGGTCAGGCGATGAAATTGTAGACTCTCAGGTCTGCTCGATTCTGCCGTCATGCCGACGGATGGAGGGGTGGGTGGAGGGGGCGAAGGGGTGAAATCACTGAGCGATTGACTGGTCGGCTTAAGACCGCTCTGACGCCATTGTAAGAACGGGAAATAAGAAGAACGGACAAAGAACAGAGGCCTTTGTAACCATAGAAATATACATACCGACAAAGAATGTCCCCCAGACAACTAATGCAAAGTAATGTAATTTCGCGTGAGTTTACTGAGCTGGTTTTTCTTACGAGTTACCTTTTTCTTCAGCGCTTTTTCTCATCCTTCATCCAATTCTGCTGCCCTGTCCTGTGTGCGCGTTTTGATAATTGTGTGCGGCTGCTTTGTCAGGTATTTATTATAGCGGCCCTTCGTGGTAGACAGCTAGAGCTTCACTGTTTATCGACGCTAACAGATCAGAACTCAGTGAACCTCGACACATTACACAGACCATTTTAACTTCTCGAGAAATAAAATCTCTGACTTACAATCGATAGAACATGTCTCTGTTTCAGAGATGACACTACTCCAAGAGAGCCACCGAGGCAGACAGAAAGAATGAAGACTTTCTATAGCTGATAATAATAATAATAATAATAATAATAATAATAATAATAATAATAATAATTTTAATATTAATATCGTGATTTCAAGAGGTTTAGGAAATATTAACCTGTGTGAAGACCACCATAATTACGCTCAAATTCTCAACATTTAATAGCCCAGGTTTCTTAGATGACTTTTGAATCCATATATTGCTACAACTGTTGCTGCCTCTTCGTCCAAACTGTTCCATAAATCCACAAGGAATAGTTTTCTTGGTTCCACCATTTTCTTGCAGAATCTACATTTGTGGCCTCTGGTTTGTGCTTTAGTGTGCTAATGTAAAGAGTTGCTCGAACGGCACATTTACTTTCTCATTTTTTAATATACCAAGATTACTTTTTCAAATATACGAGTGTGTAAAATGGCCCTTGTATGTTATAGGCCTAATGGCGTTTTTTGAAGAGGGAGACGACCGCCATATTAAATCTTGAACATCGTCAGGATCGATCGTCCCCAGGTACGAGGCGGGATCGATTGGGGTGAGGTGGGAGGGCTGGTGGAGGTCACATCCCGCCGGTCTATTCCCGTCTAGGGGCCATGGGAAACTGCACCCGCGGTGCCATCGCCGCAAGGGGCAACCATTCCAGGAATGCAGTCGAAAAGAGACATACGAGAACCCGGCCTGGACTCTGGAGTTGCAACGGCTAGGAAATCACGTGTGGTGGTGAAGAGACGCATACTTGGAAAGAGGGGAAGAAATAAAAGAAGCGGGAGAGGGATGGGAAGGAGGTATGGAGGGAGGGAAGAGCCGATTGAGAACCGCCCCAGGGCAAAGATTGATCGGGGCGTTTCCCTTGCGTGTAGAGCCGTGGCAAGGCTGCGATGACAAGGCCAGAACTAGGGGCGACTTATACGATCCAAAGGGTAAATTAGATGCTCGGGTTTCAACTGCTTTCCCCGCGCAGTTACTTCCTAGGCACTTACCGAAGGAAGAGACTTGGCGACCGTCGACTGGTTAACGCGCAGCCCAATACAGTGGCTGGCGAAGGCGAGGAAAGCGGAAAATTCTGTTTGTTATTTACGCGAATAATTGCGAAACAAAACTTACGCCCAGCAACACATAGACGACGTCACATTATTGGCTTTGACCTAATTGATGATGATAATGATGACGACGATGATGATGATGTAACGTAGCAGAATATTTCGCAGTGGCGTAGCCAAGGGGAGTTTGGGGGTTAAGCCCCCTTAGCTGCCGAAAAATAATTTTTAATGAGTTTCTATGCATTTTTAAATTTTGGGACGCGATACGCGATTTTGGGGTCAAACCCCCTTGCCCCTTGGCTACTTGGTTATAGAATGTAGTGCGGTGTAAGAGGTGACGACCTTTTTATGTTTGTCAGCACCTGGGAGAGAAAAATAGTCAAGATGAGGAGATGACCTTTTTTGCTTGTCAAGAATTTTTCGAAGTTGGTCACTGTCAAAACCAAAAACCAAACCCCCCTTCCAGAAATCCTGGCTACGCCACTACTGGTCGCACGAATGAGAGGCAACGAAAAAGGCTTTCGTAAACCAATGTTAGCGAAAGTCAAACGAAGACCAAATATAGGGGAGATGGCCTTCCGAAAAGCCAATAGGCCTATAACGGGTGCATTCGCTCAAGTTAAGTCTGCTTAGTATTGATAATACTGCGCAGTAAACAAAACTGACGACATCTGTCGGCTTAGGCGTCTGAGGACGGAAACTACCCAGAATGCACGCTGGCTTCATCAGGATGCCTGCCTAGATCACGAATGCAGACGCAGGCGTTTGAGGCAGAATCTGACAGTATTTTGATTTCTTAAAAAATCTTAAATATTCGCAAGTTAAATATTAAGTAAGTAAAATCTCGTGAATTTATAGGCCTACAGCGCTTTGGAAAGCAGCACAACAGTAGCTGCTTATTCTTATAGGCACTTAGCCTTTCTTAAAATAGCTATGGGAAAGGTGAAAGATCGGCATAAATAGTACAGAACATAAATATTACAGAACATAAATATTACAGAACATAAATATTACAGAACATAAATATTACAGAACATAAATAGTACAGAACATAAATATTACAGAACGTATCTTGATGTAATCGTGTTCCTCACCATTTTCTTATTCTCCATTTATAGTTTTATTCACCGAGTGCTGGTTTTTTCGTTTCAAAAAACGATGTTGTCGCTACTTTTCTGTAAACCTTTAGGTTTCTTGTCCAGCAGAAATTCGTCATAACGGACTCGGTTGTAGTGTAGACTCGGTTATTATAACGGTACCGCAATGTACGGTCCCGTATGATGCACTATCGTATTGGACCGTATTGGATATAACGTACCTCGTACTAGATTTCTGCGGATTTGCTAGGTGCGTTATAGCGAAGTTCTACTGTACTTGGGTTCCGTGACTTTTATGCATAGTACCGGTAGCCTTTCTCGAATACCTTACCTGCTCCTCCTCCTCCCCCCTCTTGTTTTCTTTTCCTTCTGGTTGCCCGTGACTCCGTGAGAATACAGCCTCTGCGATCGCGGGGCCTTACATCGTGTCTAAGGTCTAAAGCTCATTAGACCAGCGACTGGATATCAGCTCTAGGAGACTTTTAGACGCAGCCAAGAATAATGGGCACAATGACAAAAAAATTAGCCCTAGTGCACGCCCTTCCCCCGCCTCCACCCCTCCTCCTCCTCCATTGCAAATGAGATCGAGAATGCCGTATTATACCTGATCGCAACGGAACTGGCAGTTCGAGTGCAAAGCAGGGTATAGAGACCCGTACTCTTTCTACGCAATGCATTCGTCAGAACCCGCTCTACCCGTAGGAGGTCATTTACCAGACTCCGGTCTCTAGAAATAAATCCAAACTGCACGCAGTACAGTCAGTGGTGGCGGATATCCCCTTTTCCTGAAAATTCTGCCGGCTGAAAATTCGAGCCCAAAACTAAGTCGAGTTTCCGGAAAAACTGCAGATTGAGTTTCGAGGAAAAAGATCACAAAAGACGCTGAACAACTACAGACCCACTACTACTACTACTTTCATTTCAGCGTCTGTTTATCGGCACAAACAGGAATAGATCGAGTCAATAAGAACCAATCCCCTTTTCCCTTTGCTTTCCTCGGCTGAAATTTCCGCGGAGAAATCTACCAAGTCGAACTTCGAGATCTGAGACGAAATTTAATTGGTTCCGGTCTATCGATTAGGTTTCTGCGTGCTCTAAGATACATGTAGACGAATACTTGAAAACCAGTAACAGAATCTGAACAGAAGCCGAAGTGGGGGGAGAGGAGGTGGGAAGACGAATAGAATTCTAAAACGCTCTCACGTCGTTTCGTTCCCTAGGAACGAGGTAATTGTTATGGTCAACAGTCAACACACGACAGTCTAAGGACTTAGGCGGCCGTCGCTGGATCTCAAATCATTTGCTGCACAAAAAAGTTGACTCATACAATTTAAACTGTTAAAAAACACGCAAGTCCAAATAAATAAAATAATTTAGGTCTGAATCCAGACGGAACATGGGCTGCGCTTCTCGCAAAACCGTTGAGAACTCTATTAGGCGGGGAAGCAGGGACGTCATTGGGCCGAGGGGCCGTTGCCCCTGATTTTAAGGGACACAATTTTTTCGCCAATGTTTGTGTTATTTAGTTTTTTAATGTGAATTTACTAAATACTAGGCAAAAAGACTGAAAAGCAAAAAAGTCATCAACCCCTAAAGGAGGGTTTGCTTCGCACAAGATGACCGACAAGCAAAAAAAGATCGTCAACTTTTTCGCAAACTTGCGAGATCGAAATTGTCTTCCCCCCACCCACCCCCTTTGAAAAACAGTGAAATGACGTCTCTGCGGGGAAGGTTGTTATGTTCGAAGACAGCGTTCGAATGTTCAAAGAACTGCTGTAGAAGAGACGACCTTCTTTATTCTCGTCTGAAAATTTCCACCCGAAAATGTCGAAAGGCCGCCTATGCCCCCTCCAAATTTCTGAATCCTGGCTACGCATTCTCGAACCTGAAATGAAAATATTGTTTGGGCAGGCCGTATGCCTATTATTTATTTATTTAGACAACTTCTATAGCGCCGTGCACTGTTTAATCTAGACTCCTGGATTCCGGGGGAAACTGACAAAGCCGGGGGGACTGACAAAGCCGGGAGGAATTCTGCTAGGGTGTTGCTGTTAGTTCTTGTAGTATGCCAGAATTTCTGGGGAATTTGAAATTTCCGAGGGGAAAGGACAATTTCTCCCCGGAAACGGCCTAGATTAAACCCTGCCTACGACAAGGGCGCTGCACACACATAGTCAACCATATCCCAAACTGAAAAGGTGCGTCGTTGTCTCTCTCTCAGAGACAGCCCCGCTGAGTCGGCCTCAGTCATTCAGTCATTATGGTTTACTGAGTAAGTAAGTAAGTAAGTAAGTAAAATCTCGTGGATTTCTATAGCGCCTTGGAAAGCAGCACAACAGTAGCTGCTTATTCTTAGGCGCTCAGCCTCTCTTAAAATAGCCATAGGAAAGGTGTGGGATCAGCTAGGCAATAGTCAATATCCGAAGGGCAGTGAGGCTAGGTTGTTACAGCTATGGCGGAAATGATTTAAGAAACAGGAAGGATTTAAGCTTAGACCTGAAGACTTGAGATAATGCAGGAATAATGAGAAATGAGGATTCAGATTTTATTGTTTGAAAGTGTCCAAGTGTGCGAAGGGAAGCTGGGATCGAGTTCCAGAGTTCAGGTGCAGCGGATGAGAAGGCACGGTTGCAAATTTTCAGGGATGATTGATTTAGCGGGCGTGACAGAGTGAGATGAGATGACGAACGTGTGGGTCGAGGAGGCTGAGGGGTTAATAGTGACCTAAGGTAGACAGGTTTTGATGACTGAAGTGAGCTATGTGTAAGTGTTATTATCTTATATTGGATACGTTCTGTTATTTTAAGCCAATGTAATGATTTTAGTATTGGTGAAATATGGGAGAATTTAGGTGACTTAGTAACAGCACGAGCAAGTGCATTTTGTATTGATTGCAATTTGTTGATGGAGGCTTTGGGAAGGTTATAGTAGAGGGAGTTACAGTAATCTAATTTGGAGTGGACTATAGAGGTGGCGATTGTGGACGCAGTCTTAATATCAAGACAAAGACGTAGGCGACGAAGGTCACGAGTAGCCTGGAGAACACGAAAAAGTTGCGATGTGGTTCAAGACATGGAGATCCAACGCCTCAGATGAACGGACATGGCAGAATTCTGACGAGATGTATTGATCAGCGTTCATCACAAGACTTTGCCTCCTGTGCCACTCGAATTGCTACCGTTATACTATACAGTCGCATATACCGCCGACGCATATAGAATAGTCACTTATTGTGCGTATAGCTCCTCTTCCTGTGTATAGCTTCTAGAAATAGCCTGAATAAGTCAGCACTCTACACTCTACAGCAGCGACTGTACGTAGGCCACAAAAGTGCATATATCGACGACATGCATCAGTGGCCATGCATGCACCACAAAATTCCTGACGAAACTATGTAGACCAGACCGCGCAATATAATAAAAGAACGTTCTATTTGGCTGAGTCCAGATTGTCTGGTTGATTATTATGATGCGTTGAAATTAGTAACAGTCTGGCACCCATTTTCTCAACAGAGGCAGCAAAACTTCTGAATCCATTTCCTTTTAACTAAAGTATCGAATGCTTTTTCCACGAAAATTTCAGTTACTAAGAAGACTTCAGCGACTTGCAGCAGATTTCATTTTTAATCATTCTTCAAGAGTAAATCTAACCTGAGTTTAGCAAGGTGTTTCTATCACCCATAGCCCCTAATATGTTCGCCCATCCGGGACCTATCTTAGGGTTGCTGGAACTTCAGAAGGATGTACAATTAACATATAGACAGTGAATTTTGAAGCCCTGCTCAGAAATTTTCAGTAAAGTTCGGAAGCGACAGAAATTCTAAAATGATGAGGCGTTGTATAGTACGGCATTTGCAAAACAGAGAAGTCCACGACTTCATTGTTCGGGGGCCGATAAATATTCATCTAATGACGTCACTGTTTCCAAATTAAAGAGGCGATCATCACGTGACCGAAGGTGTCGGTAGCTTTGCAAATGTCATGAAACGGGAAAAAATGTCGGCAAACAACTGTAGGCCTACAGGTTTAACGATTCTGATCGTCGGAAGACCTTTTCCTTATATTTGTTTCTATGTCGGGGGGAGGGACTCAGAGGACTGCGCCCACTCTCTTGAGCAGTTGCACTCAATCTCACTTACGGTAACCTATCGGCAAATCTTTCGCAAAAACTGATCATTTGAGATTTTGACAGCAAAAAAACATGTAGCAAAAATTGCAAACCAAGATTCGCTTGACATTTTAACTTCTCTGCCTATATATTGCTTTTTGACCGCTCAGCCTTCATGCCGACGGGACACCGCTTGAGAAAGAACTTCACACGCATAATGATACCCAGGGCCCCATAGCCCAGTGACGTACTGGGCTATGGGGCCCTGGAGACTGTTGACCACGGGGGTCCATCGGTCACGGTGCAACGCATTCCCGTTCAAGTTAATATTAATTAATTATTGAGCTGTGGTCCAGTTCTGATACATTTCATTAGACAAACTATTAAAAGTTATAAAAACAGTAATAGCCTATAATATGGGCGATTTAGGGACCGTGAAGTGTATGAACAATACGCCCCTGCAAGGTCCGAAGAGAATAAATTATCAACTGCATACACTAAGGGGCGGGAAGATGGCAGATTGGTAACACGCTAGACAGGCACGCTGACGGAATGGGTTCGACTCCCACAGGCGCTCCCAAGGTCTACTCAGCCTTCATTCGCTAGAGGGTGGTGGTAGATGAGTAGCAGCTGTGGCTGCGAGGATAAAACGCGGATCTGGAGAAATCAGTGGCAGACCACTCTAGATTAATGGTTTAGCCACCTGTGTCGCTGCTTGCCTGACACCGAAGATCAGCGCCGGGCCATGGACTACTAGATCTAGTAGTCCATGGCCCGACCCAACGCTCAAAATCGAGTATGGGCGAACCCTTACCATTTTTGCATGCACTCGATGTATATTCGTCTTAATAATAACCAACACATCGAGTTAGAACGTGGGGTTGTAGGAAGTTTGCTTCAAAGACCTATACGTTTAAACAAGAAATTGAAAAAAACAGCTTTGCGGTTGTGGATATTTATAAATTCAAAACAAAACACGCAGTTGCGGTAGAAGACAACTGGAAGAATAGCGATCGTTACAAATTGTAGATTCGCAAACCAACATATCTGTTCATATTAGTTCACACATTTTCTCAATCATGCCCGTCACACCGATCTTCTCTCTCACTCTCTCTTTCTAAGTCACATGAAACCAATAAATTGACTATTTACACACGAAACATTCGGTACATGCCGTAAAAGTAGCCGTACAGGCTAAAGATAAACTGCCTGTTGATAAAAATGAACGCGATTAATTATTTATCTGCACTGAAACTCTTTAAGTAGTAATCTTGCGAATTCTGCAAAAATAAAGCAAGCTAAAGTAATCTCAAAATACATCACCAAACTATTCACAGCAAGAAGAGCAGGACCCAAAGCCAAAGGCACTCAAAAGGCTTTCGAGGACGCATTACAAATCTGAGCACATTGCTTCAAAAATGTGTCGAACCTATAGCAGCACACAGCCGAGTCCTCTTTCTTCAGAACGCTATTTCAGAGGAAATCTGCCACTGCACGGGCGAGGACTCAATCTAAGTAGACGACAGTCGTCTGCTAAACCGTTTTAACAGAAGCACCTTTTTTTACTTCTGCAGACATAATCTATCATATGCGGTGTATCTATCATCAGCGCCGATATTAGGTTTCAAAGCAATTATAATACAAGAGACGGCGGTTGATGTTTGCTCAAAAGTTAAGTAGACGCTCTCTCTCGAGAGTCCAGCATAATTTCGGCCCCCATGAGACTGGTTCACAGGGTCACCAACCAAACTATTAAAGCAAGAGTAGCGCTTCCAGAAAATGGGATCGGTCTGAGAATTAAGCTGGCGAAATAAACTGTATTCTGCATCAGTCAGTCATGGCTGAATCCTCTCAGATCGGAACAAGCTTATAGTCAAACAGTTATCAATTAGACATCACCGTGGCTAAGCATTTGAAGTGTTCTTAAAGCTATTTGCAGACAAGTCTGGACTTCAATTACCATAAGACCCTAGGATTATAAAGAAAGAGTAAGCAAACAGTCTAAAATTGTAACTTTTAGACTGTATTTGATGCTTGCATTTAGGTTATTACTAAGTACTCCTGTTCCGTACTGATTACCACACTCAATAACTGCATTAAGAACAACATAGCCTAACTGTCACAATTCTATACGGTATACGACTGAGCTGCAAAACAATGAAAAACAATAAACTCACTTCCTTAAGAAGGATTCGCAAATAAAATCATTCAACTGTTGAACACATCGTGACAAATAACCGTTAAGTTCATCTTGTGTCAAGATTCTCTCATAAGTCATCAAATTATGAACAATTTTATTATTATCACTGAACGGATTTCATTACGTTGTGGCTAACTATTTACTCGACTGATCTCACAACACTCCATCCAATCTAAATATATAGAAAACTAATATGCTATTATGCTATATCAACCTTTTGAACAGTTGATGTCATGTATTACGAGTACATGTATAATGTGCAGAAAATACTATATTTTCAGATGCATTTAAAATCATGGAATAGGCACATGTATTTATATAAAAATACTGGAATTGATAAATGAATATTGACATTCCAGCTAAGTGGCTATTGGATTCAGAGTAAAATACGTACTTCTGAAAAGCGGATTTTAAAAGTTCTGAATGTGATGCTGGAATGCTGCAACACTTTGGTCCTTCTATAGTTGCACAATAACCAGTGGCGTAGCGAGGGGCAGTGGGGGCGAACCGCCCCGGGCGGCACTTCCCCTAGGAGCGGCATTTTCGAGATTTGATAAGGTCTTTTGCTTTTGATAGCGTTTTTTTTGCTTGTCACGATATTTCGGGAGGTTGATAACGTTTTTTTGCTTGTCAGGAAAATTTCGGAGGCGGCACTTTTTTCTCACCCCGGGCGGCATTTTGCCTCGCTACGCCACTGACAATACCTGAACTGCATATGTCATAAAATTGAATGTGTCCAATTTATAAATTTGTAAACAGACTATATGACATTACTTTAAAAAAGGAGATATATTATATAATTAAAGGACTTGCGTGCTTCTAAGAACAAGTCACCTAAACACTCCAAACGCAATATTCATAAGATTTGATGTCTGATAAAAGCAGACGCAAAATTCACTTTAAGAGATAAAAATGCATACAAACTACAAAGCACAATAGTAAAATATGGTCAACCTTAATGAGCAAAAGTGAATAAATGTCTAAAATGTACCTGAACGACGCACAGAAAATAACTGAAATGATATGGAAAAACATGAAATCACAGTGATTGCACACTGCTAATAGCACTTTGGAGTAAAATCAAACCCACTGCTACTGAGCAGATGCTACAATGCTATATCGTTCACGAAACACTGACCACTGGTAGATATGAGTATTTGATTACAGGGTTTTCCTAGTTCCTGAACACAGCAACCTACTGTGATGGTAATTCAATGAACAAGTTTACGACAAAAGAGTTCAAGACATTCGAACAGAGAGAGGAAGAGCATTGTGAGGAAAGATCGAAAATGCATATGACAATTATTCTTATTTTGAAAAACAACTGCAGTATAAACGTCACTGGCAAAATCCATTGTCACTAACAAGCATCTTCAAGTTTATCCTTTCGTAAAAGATCAGCAGTTTATACAAAAAGCAACACTATTCGACACACTAGGCCCCCATAGTGGCCCATACATATAAGGCTGCCCCTATGTATTGCTAAAATGCCCTGCATAACTGAATTTTCAACAAACCTTTTCTTCAGGGACTTGTTTGCCTGGCAGAGTAGGAGGTATGGCATTTTGTGGTAGAAAAATCCGTGCAAAACCAGCCAAAAGGATGACACTGGTTAAATGGATCACATTCGTTGCTGCTGTTTAGAGGTAAATAAAGAAGGTGAAGGGGAGGGAACAGCAAGAATAGAGTAAACAACCTCGGAGCCGGCGAAGGGCGATGGAAAGAAGTCTACGACGGGCAAAGGCACTCGTGAAGTCCTCAGGGCCGGAAAGTAAACGATATTTGGACTTCTAGCCCTAAATCATAATTTTTAACACTTATTTACATCAGTTGAATCTCCATGGTTTACTAGGATTCTTGTCAAACTAACGGCGCTTTGACTCATAGTTTCAACGCTAAGTTAAGGTCTTAGTCAACAAGTCACGCAAACTGTGCACTGTAAACCTGTAGGTACAATTAAAAAGAAATACACGCATCACCCCGACCTATACCTGCAGCCAATACTAGAATAATCATAATTCTCAAACTAAGCAGACTGGACGATCTCCTGGATACATGGGCGTCCGGAGGGGGTGTAAGGGGGTGCAATTGCACCCCCCTGGAAAAATTGCGGAGTCATGAGTCTGGACTCATGACTCCGCAATTTTAAAAGTAAAATTGCTTGTTTCTTTCGTCACAAAACCTTATTTCGCACCCCTGGAAAATTTTTTTCATTTCTTTTGCCACAAGACCCTGTTTTGCACCCTCCTGGAAAAATTTCGGCGGGCGCCCATGGCTGGATATAAGGAATGGGCAACATCAGCTCTTGATTTTAAAGTTCATCAAAAATGCACAAAACGGGTTCACAATCTAAAAACGTAACTGCTTCAAACCGCAGAAAAGAAAAACATTAATCTGCCATTAACAAAGCTACAAAAATCTACAATTTCTACCGATGCGCCTGACCTTAATATACAACCAGGCGACGCCGTAGAACGCTATGCTGTCCAACAACAACAACAACAACGAGTTAACAATAATTGTAATTTGCATTGAACAACAATGATTTAAATGCAATTCGCGAACAGTTTTCGAGTTAAAAAAGCTCAACTCAGTCTGAAATATATGCCAGACTGTCTGCGTGTGTTTGCTGTCCCTTGAACACAACGGAACTCTCTCTCTCTCTCTCTCTCTCTCTCTCTCTCTCTCTCTCTCTCTCTCTCTCTCTCTCTCTCTCTCTCTCTCTCTCTCTCTCTCTCTCTCTCTCTCTCTCTCTCTCAGGGCCTATTGAGAAACGGTAGCATCGTTAAGATAAGACGTTTGTAACAACAGATATTGCTCAACCAGAACTTACACTCGGAGAAAGTGCTGCTACGTTGTCGAGGGACTGGGCGCACTGTTCTTCGGTTATCTGCTGCTGTTCTCGGTGCGCTTCCTTTATGTGATTCCGCAGGAGTTTGTTCGTCAGAAATTTCCCCGAACAGAACGGACAGATCGTGGACTTCGTCGGTATGCCGAGGTGCGTGCGCAGGTGTACGCGAAGGTCGTACTTGTACTTGTACGTTCGCGTACACATGTGACACTCGAATGGACGGGCGCTGGTGTGGACGGGAAGGTGTTCGTGATATTTCGATTTGAAGAGGAAAGTCTTCTGACAGAATCCACACTTGTAGGTCTTCTGTTCGCTGCTGGTGGCGCTGCTGTTACCGTCCGGGGCCCCCGTCGAATTTGCCTATTTTCTGGTCGATAAACGCACGCGTGAGTCCGGAATGGGCTTCTGGACTATCGTCCGGTTCAGCCGCCGTCGCCTTGGACGGTTCCGGAAAGACCTTGGATTCGGACGGATCCAGCGATCCGTTGGCGATCCCGAAGAACTGTTGCAGGGACGACGGGTGGGAGTCGGGCAACTGGGCCGGGCCCCCCACCGCGTCCATGAAGCTCTTTCGCGACGGGATCAGGTGCAGCGCGGCCGAAGAGGGAGGAAAGTGCTGTTGGAAGATCCTGGCGTCCATGACGACGCCCGGTGGCTTCTCTCGCTTGATCAGTGACCAGGCGGTGGTCAGGTCGAACGGGCGCGCCAGGCCTCCGAGGGCCGGCGACGAAACCTCGAAGGACTTGGGGGTGGACCCGGAGACCGGCATCGGGAAGAAATCGCCGGGGTATTTCGTCTTCGACTTCCCGTTGAGCAGGCGTGACCGAATGACGTCGCGCACCTGTTCGGTGTAATTCTGCGGGGAGGATATCAACAGGTCGGCGTCGTGCTGGGTCGGGTTGACCCCGACACTCCGTTCATCTTCTGTCCGATTGGATGAGACGATCTGACGTCACTCGTCTGGTACTTGGAATCAACCAGCGAATTGTTATTGGAGCGGTCGTCATCGTCGCCGACGTCGTCGTTTAGTGACATATCGATAACGAGGCTACCGGTCGACATGTCCTGGATGGCGCTGTCGTCTCCCGCTGCCATCGTCGTCTTCGCTTTGTCCGGCGTCGTTGACGGCCTCGCTTGGGTGTAGACCAGTCCAGTTCCCGGAATAATGAGTCCGACGGTTCCGGAAGTGGAGTCCCCGGAAGTGGAACGCCGCTGATCCTCCGTCTCCTCTTCGCTCTCCTCAGAGGAATCCTCGTCTTCTTTGTCCGTCTCTTCGCTGAAATCCCCATCGCCCCCCTCCTCCTCCTCATCATCATCATCATTCACGTCGACCGTCGGATTGTTATTGCTGTCTGTCATCAGGTGGCGCTGCTGTTGCTGCTGATGATGATGATGACGTCGTGCGGTGACGTCATTCGGCGCGGTGGTTCCTTCCCCTCCCCCTCCCACGAACATCTCCGGTTTCTTCCTGCTATGGACGCAGTCTTCGGTCATCTTCCTCTTCTGCCCGGATGGCTGAAGGCTCGGCCGCCCCGCCGTCGACCTCACCGCCTCGCCACCGACCCTGGAGGTCCTCTCGTACGGCGGCGGCGGCGGCTCCGGAATGAGTCCGGGAAAATGATCGGACAGCTGGATGACGGTCATACGACTGTTACAAGACGTAATGCAAACGGTGGCCTCGATGAAAACCGACGCCAGACTTCCGGTTTCCTTCTTCCACAGATCCAAGATGGCGCTGGCCATGAGTCGACGAAAGCGTTCTTTCTGGATGTCAAGCATGGCGGATCATTCAATCGACAGAAGAAGAAGAAGAAGAAGAAGAAGAAGATTCTAGTTTTTTTCTATCGAAAGATTATTATTCGACGACGATCGGAGTTTTGATCAAATCATTCAGACACGTGACCTGAATATTCAAAAATCCATGTTTAATAAAGTTTCTTTCACTCAATAAGATACAATATTATTGTAAGGTAAAAAGCACAGAAAACAGCGCAAATAACGACATTAGAAAGGAAGAAAGAGCAAAAGCCAAAAATAAAAAAGTCAGTCAAACGTCATTCGCAAATCTCACTCGAGAACTTAAACCACAAAATCCCGCAAATCATCGCAAGAATGCGTTTAGTCTTAGATCAACGGTTGTCATGACGATTCAAGTAACTGCAGAGAACAAGAATGACCAGTTTTTATATGTTCTAATGTTAACTGCAGTTTCATAAAGCATCGCAGTACTAAGGGTCCATCCATATAGTAGGTACGCACTGAAGGGGAAGGCAGATGCGGCGCCAGACGTTTGAGAGTGGGGGGTTAGGGTTTAGGGTTAACCTTTGCGTTAGGGTTAGGGATAACCCTAAAATAACCCCAAATTGATAATCTTATAAATAGCCCTGCTTGCTCCCATTTCCACGCGTTAGACACTTCCCTCCCTGGTCGCGTCTAGCGCAGCCTCCCTTGGAACGGGGGTTTCTCCCCGGAAATTTTTTCAAATCGTAGATGCTCGTACGTGTGTTTTAGAGCATGTTGGACACAAAATCACAGGTCTGGCATCAATAGGTTCCATGTCTGTCATTTCTTATGCTTAAGTCAATTTCAAATTATTCTGCTTCGATTATGTGCGTGTTAAGTCAAAAATTACTTGTCTTTGGCCCATTCTAGTGTAAATGCTAGTAAGGGGCTGTCCATTAATTACGTCAACAATTTAGAGGGAGGGGTTTGAAAAAGTTTGACAGTTGTTGACAGGGGGAGGCGTCAAGAAAAGTTGACGTCAGCAATTTCACTTTTTACAAATAATCAAAAACTAGGAAATTTCATGGAATACTAGCCTACTTATTGTAATGGAAAAAAGCATGGAAAAAGGTCATAACCATCACATTTTGACACTCGACGAGCAAAAAAGGGAAAACATGGTAATCATCGCAAAAATATTAACTTTGTTATTGGGACCTGTCATTGATCTGGAGGGGGGGTCAAAAGTTTTTGACGTAATTATGGGGGGGGGTAACTGAAAGTTGACAGTTGTTGACAAGGGGTGGAGGGGTAAAAAATTGACCAAAATTGTTGACATAATTAATGGACAGCCCTAAGAGTAAGAGTCAGTGGCAGATGCTACTGCTCAATCAAATCTTGAAATCTTGTTTTAAATCGCTGTAAATCTATTCAGTGTCACAACTCACAAGTGGCAAAAGGCGACAAAAAGTAGACAGCAGGCAAATAAATTGCTGATGAAAACTTCAAACCACAGTTACTAGTTAAAAAGCAGCAGGCTAGTTAAGCCATAGCAATTAACAGACATCCAATACTATCAATCATTGTTCAGTTATAGGTCTTGTACAATTGATTCTGGTCTCAAGTATATAACACAACATTTAATAGAACTTGGCTCGCCTTTCCAATCGTTCAGCAAAGGCGTTTATTAGCTTTTCAATATCCAATGCACGATTCTTGTAAACAAACAAACGTTTAAGCCCGCAACGCCATCCTGTAGATATATAGGGAACGCTTGATACTTAGACTAGTAAAACTGATCCTCAATCATTCCCTAGCCCCTTCACAAAAATTTCTCTGCAATTTTGCACGAATCTCACGGGTGGCCCTGATGGCAAGTGGGGGTTCAAACCCTCCCAAATCCCCCGTGGCCCCGCCACTGGGGGAAGGGGGCTGATTTAGGAGATTTTGCGTATGCATACTGTGTGCAAACGGCGGGAGGGGTTGAAAATATGCCTTCTTGCGTACGTACTATATGGATGAGCCCTAATTCAGTTCATAACTACCAACTATAACTATTGTTTGAACTATAGATGTAATATTTTTGCACTTCAATACTACTACTACTACTACTACTACTGCTACTACTACTACTACTACTACTACTACTACTACTACTACTACTACTACTACTACTACTACTACTACTACTACTACTACTACTACTAATAACTACTACTACTAATAATAATAATAATAATAATAATAATAATAATAATAATAGCCACTGATCTTGAAGCAGTTGTCAGTCTCATATCGCTTTTCCATCGCAAGTAATAATCACTCAGTCAATTATCATCAGTACAGATAAGTCAATTGAAACACAACGTCAGCATTAAGAAGGCATGTCGGCGACGCTCGGAGGTTCGAGGCAGAGGTCAACGGCTGAAGCGGAACAATTCTTAACGATGAAAGACTTTACTGGTAGGTGGTGGTGGTGGGGGGGGAGACCAGGGTTAATCAGCGGATAGCTCCTCTGGAGTCTGGACTTCGGTCGACCAGCCTTAAGGACATCAGAAGAATCGCTCGAAACTTACATGTATATTATGATTTATGTTGAAATAGTTTTCCTCAAAGCGTTCTCCAAAGTCTGAATCTGATTCCTCCTCCTCCTTCTCCTTCCTCCTTTTCTCCTCCTCCTCCTCCTCCTCCTCCTCCTCCTCCTCTTCCTCCTCCGACAGACCGAATTCTTCCAAACCCATAAAGTGGGGGTGGGTGGGTGGGGTGGGGTGGAGGGAAGCGTAGTAACCCTCTGCCCCGTCGAACGATTAATTCAAAAGAGCGGCGGTCATCTGAAGTCCCGACTCGGCAGCTAAGCGTCACCTCGGAAGATGGCTCCCGTAAAGCGGGCAAAACGAAGGTCCTCGGGGGCATTTTGGCACGACGCCTAACCGACCGTGGGATAGGACAAACCCAACGCAAGTAACCCTACCCAGGTTGCAAGAGTCGGCGGGGTAACTGGGCTCGCTTTGAACGAACATCCAGCTAGATAAATCGACCCTCTCTCTCACGGGGGGTCCCCTCCGCCGTTCCACCCTGCGGTCAAGTGACGCCCCAACTTCGTTCATCAGTCCACTTGTATACGATTCTACCTACGTCCCGGTTCCTGTGAGCAGAGTCAAATGGAGACCTCCTCACTTATGAAATGAATATTACAGCATCTCCCCTCCTCCTCCTCCTCCAGCTCCTCCTCGTCACCTCGAATATTCTCGGGGTCACGGAGGGCAGAGTTCTTCTCCCATCCTCCTCTTTTCTCTCCGCTATAACTACCCCACAACACTCGCGAGAAAACCACCGGGATATTTTTAACATTTTCTAGCGGCAGTCCCATCCTCTCTTTTCTCACCGCTATTTCTCACCCCCACAACACTCGTGATGAAACCACCAGGATATTTTTAACATTTCCTAGCGGCAGCAGCAGCACGACCTGTTATGCCTGTCAAGCGAACGAACCTTTCAATCGTAAAATCAGACACCAGGAAGTTCTGAGAAATCGAATTACGCCGACTGAGAAACGACTAGAGAGAGATTGCGATGCGTCATAATAGATCGATGACGTATTCCATGAAACGTTCGAATGATCTTCTTATGTCGCCCTCGTTCTTATGAGGATTAATGCGAAATCTAATCTTTTTGTGACATATCTTCTTACTCAGCATTTGTATTAATCGCACTCACCATTTCGTCTTGTGCAGTTCTTCATAATATTTTAATGCAATCAGTCAAACCAATTATAGGCATATGTTCCGTAATATCAACAATTTATCAAATTATACCCAACGCTAATTATATGATCCAATCTAATTATGACCTTCTATAGTGCCACTTCATAATGTACAGAAGCATCAGCCGATGGAAAACCAAATAAAAATCAGTCAAGATACAAGTCAAATCTAGGATATCAGACCTTTAAATCAAATGCTTAAAACACTTGCATACTCGTTTTCTCTCCTCTTTCTCTTCTTTCTCTCTCTTCCCCTCTTTCTTTCTTCCTTTCCTTCCTTCCTTCCTTCCTTCCTTCATTCCATTCTCTGTCTGTCTGTCTGTCTGTCTGTCTCTCTCTCTCTCTCTCTCTCTCTCTCTCTCTCTCTCTATCACTATTGTTGGGGACCAAATAGGTGGGACAAAATTTATGCTAACATTTCCCAGGAGTGCCATGCAAAGAAAATTCTGGGATTATTGCCTTATATTCATCATTCATACCATAAAGACTAAACTGATGAATGTAAAAGCTAGATGCAAAATATGCTAGATTTCAATTGCACAGAAACTGATTAGCCACCTAGAAGCTGAGAATTCTCGACCGCAATTACTGGGAAACGGCAATTCTAATGATTACGTTTAATGAAAAGCCAGCCGCGATGTCAGGAATGTGCTGAGCAATTTCCGATCCATTTTGCCATTGGATTATTACGATCGATTTCGAGGCACACAAGGGCGAACAAATGGCTCCCCTATTAGCAACAGAGAGAAAGAGACGGAGATGGAGACGGAAAGAGAGAGAGAGAGAGAGAGAGAGAGAGAGAGAGAGAGAGAGAGAGAGAGAGAGAGAGAGACAGAGAGAGAGAGAGAGAGAGACAGAGAGAGAGAGAGACAGAGAGAGACGGAGATGGAAAAAAGAGTCAGGCAGACACATACAGAGAGAAAAAGACGGAGATGGAAAAAAGAGAGAGTCAGGCAGACACACACACACATAGAAGGAGACACAAAGACAGACACAGAGAGGCAAGCTGGGATTGGTAGCCTGCCTTAGTTCTAGTGAAGCCGAAGGCAGACACATGTGAAGCTCTTTCGCAGCTGTTGATGACGGAGAGCATTTAGCATAATTTATACGAATTTCAAACGGTTGCCACGACGACTCTAGTTCCGTCAATGGCAGTCACTGGCAGACGAAGGATTACGTCAACTCTGCAAGAATTCGCATCGCCCGTGAATCAGTGGGATCTCTTTTCGTAGAAACCGATTCAGTTTAAGCGATGGAAATTTTCGAATCATTGCAGTATTTCTCTCTAAACAGATTCCATAAATCAGAGTGTACAGTAGAACTTCGTTATAACGGACTCGGTTATAACGCATGCACGGTTATAAACGGATTCGAGTTTAACGCATACTGGGTTCAAACGTATACCTCAATGCACGGTCCCACGTGATGCGCTACCCGTATTGGATGGTATTGGATATAACGTGCCTCGGATATGGCGTTCTAAATCTCACAGACCTGCTAAGTACGTTATAACGAAGTTCGACTGTAGAACACGTATTGTCAGGCCGCTATTAGTTCACCAAAGAAAGCGTGCAGAATTAGCGGAATATATATATATATATATACACCGGGTTTCACAGAACACAGGTCCTGGCTGTTCCTAAAGGGCACGGAACAGTCGTTATTACCAACGAAGAAATAAATCGCCTAATAAGGAAGAATTTCACGTTAAGCGTCGATGCGATTGCCAGCGAGTTTAGCACGAAACCAGCGTAGATGGCGCTGTGCGTATCTAACAGCTTGACCTCTCTTTGCTTTGATACGATCTTAAGAACTGATCGAAAGAGGCATTAGCAACACCTGAAACCAATTTCATGGCTTCGACTACAGAGAACTCTTCCCTGTCGTTCTCCAGTCCCCTCAGACGGGTCTCACCCTTCTCTCGCAGTGGGAGAAACGGTCTCGCTCCCAGATGCTGACGACGCCTTCTCTCTGTCACTCTCTTTCTCTGTCTCTGTCACTCTCTTCTGTCTCTCTCTGTCTCTCTGTCTCTCTCTGTCACTCTCTCTCTCTCTCTCTCTGTCTGTCTCTGTCTCTGTGTGTGTCTCTCTCTCTCTGTCTCTCTCTGTCTGTCTCTCTCTGTCTCTCTCTGTCTCTGTCTCTCTCTGTCTCTCTCTCTCTCCACTACCGTCCGTCTATGACCCAACATTTCACATTTCTCAGGGATAATTATTTCTCTATTTCTAGCCCATCAAAGACAGCCAACCGAACAGAGGGCGAGCCTGGCACGGGGTCTTAGGATAAGCGGCCTCTTAGAAGTCTTTACAAAGAACCTATTTTTATTTCAATGAAAACTTTAACGACATCGTGGATTGGTAACGTCGTTAGAATCCGAGTCTGTTCGCATATACAGTATATTATACATTCACAATGAAGTAACTATAGAACTCTCCGTCTGTCTGTCTGTCTGTCTGCCTGTCTTTGTGTCTTTGTATGTCTCTCTTTCTCTCCCTCCAGAAATATCATGTAGCTATAGAAGAGACTAGTCGACAGGTGTTGTAATTTTCAGCACGAAATAAAGAAAAACCAGCAAGATAATAATTATAGTCTCCGTCACAGGGCTGGTCAAATATTACAATCAGTGTCTTCAAGTAAGACGTAGAAATCCATACTTGAAATGGTCGTTATACATGTCACCGAACCTTCTGCTATTTATTTTCAAATACTTGAGGGTCGTGAGTTTTGAAAAGCCGCATTATGCACGGCAGTCTAGAACCCGGGAAAATATGGCCGATGAGCATTCATCCGCAGCGATGACTAAACACGAGTCTACGAGAAGACGACGACGACGACGACGACGACGCGGCTTTGCACCTGCTGCTGCGTGCTTTCGGGCAATTAACAGTCCACAACAAGCCTCCGTCTGGAATTCCGAAAACTATGGCGAACATACGCGAGTCTCATGGCATGTGTGTGTGTGTGTGTGTATTTTTAGTACGCTTTCTACAGCTGCCTGCCGCCGCTACCGCCACAATCGAGAAATTTGAACAGAATATTATTGGCCGCGGCGAAGGAAAGGAAATACCGAAGGAATTGGTCTGGCGCGAAGTTGTCACGCATGACTGGAGGCCAAAAGGAAGGCCACCGAAGCGGAAATTCTCAGGAGTTGAAAGGAATTGAAAGATATGCATGATGGCGTCTCAATGAAATCCTAGTAACGGACAGCGCTCATCCGCTCATAGTCTCATACCGAAGAGAGAGACAGAGACTGAGAACCGATCTGTGAACCAGTCTGTGTGTCTGCGCAGTGGTGCGCACGTTCGACGCGTCTATAAATAGATAGAAGCGTCTCAATCCGAGATGGTCATGGGTTCGGTTGACCCATGGGTTGGGTTGGGTTGGGGTGGGCGAATACTTCCAATTGCCGGCATGGGATGGGTTGGGTTGGAGATTTTATGGGTTGGGTTCTAAATATAGACCTATGGTCATTTCCGATCTCAATATCGGTAAGTCGGTTGAATAATTGCATATAGTGGATCGGATCGACACGAGGATTTTATTTGTCGAAATTTAATTGCTGTTATTTTCTTTTTAGACAAGCACTCCACTTTCAAAAGTTACCCCCAAAAGCCATCTGTGATGGATTTTAAAAGTTATGCCCAGTTTTCAAACTGCCCGTTTGGATTGACAGGGCCACTGCTCATTGGCGGCTCCACAGGGGTGGCCCGGGGGCCCGTGCACCCCTATTGAGTGCCTGGTTCTCAGCGACCCTCTGTTGGGACCCTATACTTAATACTACATACCTAACAGCAAATGGTTGCCCCCGTGATTAGAAGTTGCCACCCCAACGGCCCCCCACTTGCCAAATCCTGGAACCGCCACTGTTCGAGGACGACCTCTAAGTGGGGGTCTAAATATTTGGTGGCTTAAGCCCTCCGATCTCGCCTCCCCCACCGAATGTAGAAAATTTGGGGCTGAAGCAATTCCGAGCACCGCTACCTTTCTGAAAAGTCAAAACCAAAGATGTTTTCGAACAGAGCTTACACATTTGACTACCAAATAATAACAATCAACTATTAATATCTTCACAAATTGGTTTCTGTATTTATGGACATCTCTTATGAGCACAGGAATTGGTCCTTCGACCAGTGGTCGATTTTTAAAAAATCCAGTGAGAGGCAAATGATTCCCATCACAACATTTTCTACCTCCAGTTACGGGGAGCTCAGCTAAAGAAGAAAATGTTCGAACCCCACAGAACAATTTTAAAAATTAACATTTTATTGAAGAAAATAAAAAGCCTAATATCCTAATTATTCTGCTATACAATTTTACGAAATTTTATTCTTTCACTTTCCTTCAACTTTCAAACAGAGTATGAAAGTTTTTTTTCAATTTAATGCAAGGCGTTTGCATTCATACAGTCACATACATACATAAATACATACATACATACATACATACATACATACATACATACATACTGTACATACATACATACATACATACATACAGACAGACAGACAGACAAGGAGGGAGCAATGTTTACATGATTAATATTACAAGCATTCATAAAAAGCAAACACACGATCTAAATACCATACATGATTGAGAATTGAGAAGAGTGCATACTTGAATGGCCTTTTGAAGGGAGGGAGCAATGTTTACCTATGATTAATAATTAACTGTTATGGCCTTTATTCATAAAAGCAAACGGGACTGATTACGATCTAAAGCCAAAGACGACCTGATATTTTTAGATTTTCCCTCTCCAAATATCCTGACAAGAACCGATTTGATGTTTAGCCTCAACATCATGCAATAAAATTCATATAGAAACATTGAAGATAAATATGTAATAGAAGTAACTATATAAATACATAGGAGGAAATATGTAAAATATGTAACTTTCTGCGCAATATAATTTAATTGACCAGGGATCTTCCCCCCACTGCCCACATTGGTCATATAAATTGCATGGATAGAGGAACTTTGCATCCCCAACCACCAACTACTCTCTCTCTCTCTCTCCCCCACTCTCTCTCTCTATATATATATATATATATATATATATATATATATATATATATGTTACTGCTTGAGTATCATTATGTCGTAATATATTAGTTTGTTCAACGAAGTCAGCAATTTCTATTACCCCATTTTTAGATCATTAGTGAGCCTCTGTATCTGTCTGGCAATGATGTATGATGCATCGGACGAAAATTCGTCTAAGAAATAGACCGACCAGTCCAATTCATTGAACCAGTCAGACTCCGAAGGCAGAAAAATCAGCCAACGACAGACAGCGAGTGTAGAGCGAAGAGGAGGGCAACTCTAGAGGCTACATGTAGCTTTGATGCTCGACGCTGCTACGTTATCAGATGTCGAAGCGTCGACATCTGAATCGTAATAGGATAATTGCGTGAATGCACTGAAAACTGCGGTTCCTGCATGCATATATATGCATATATATATATATATATATAGAGCACATCCCGCCTGCGCAATAGTTTGGGTCTCTTGTTCTTGCACAGCGGAAATATTGCGCTCCATGATGAGGCAGCTAGATTAGACTAGAATGACGAATGAGATTACCGTACTCACCTGGTATGAAGCAGTTCGTCTTCTTCGACCACTTGTTTCGGCCAACTCTCCTCCTCACGACCACCGATTCGTCTATACCCTGCCGTCGTCGTCGTCGTCTGTCGTCTCCCTCGCGCATGAACCCGCCTCTTCGGCCGGCAGCCGGTGGTTGGCAGACGACGATCGCTGATTGGTCGGCGGCTCTGCCGGGTATTTCGTGGCGACGACCACTGCCACGAAAGGCTGATGACGTCACACCGGGCGCTCGGAAGCACGCTGCGTCAGAAGGCCTGTCAGCCGCCAACGGAGGGGGAAGGGAGGGGGAGGGGACGGGGAGGGGGAGTACAACAGAGTTTGCCCGTCTGGCGTCACTTAACTTGAGTCACACGCCTACCCCCGCCCTGGGCCTGATCTGGTTCAACAGTGTCCCACAGAAAAACGAAACTCGAAGACATGGGCCTATTATAATTGCTGGCTTAGAACAGACCTCTAGAGGCGCTTCGCTCGTCTAATATTCGAGACGCGATGACAATCAAACCACAGGAACGCAAATCTTTCCTCATTTCCAACAACAGTAACGCAGCAATTAAACGACTCATTAATCACGATTATGCCAAAAATACCATTTTCGCTAAGATTTTAATTTTCCGAAATTTCGAGGGAAATTACATTAGGCCTATAGGTCTTCTTATTAATGCATATAATAATTTTTCTGATTTATGTCCAAATCCAAGCCATTTTTGGGTTGAAAAAGACAGTCTATACCTCTATAGATTGAATAAATTCACGCGTTCTCATTTAATTAATTCACATTGAATTAATTCTAATTATCATAGATATTTACTGACCTACAACTGTCAGTAATCGAATTTTATTTTAAAAGACAGCTGATCTGAATATTCCCACAAATATGTTTAAACATTCAGTATGGGCTCGACTAAAAACCAACAATTTCCACCACGCCATGCTCTTGAGTTATCTACTGTTACGACCAAAATATTCTAAATTATTATGAAATTATTATAATATTATTATTACATTGTAGTTAAATTATTAAGCTGAATGAAATTATTTCTCGAATGACTACAATAGTTAGTCCTATAAGCAGGGTGCGATTTGTGACCTGGAGCAGTGGGGGGATATGTCGAGCTTGGGGGATGTAGTTGTTGGAAACTGTAGCAGTGGGGGATGTAGTGGTGGGGAATGAAGCAGTAGGGGGGATGCAGTTGGGCAGTGGGGGAAGATTCCCCCTTCCCCCTGCAAATCGCGCCCTGCCTATAATATAGCGCCAGACCGCCAGCATTGACGTTGCCATTTGAATGCTAAGGTTGCTGTATTAAGCTGCTTCGTCGGCCATCGAGTACCAGCATCAGTACCAGCATCAGTACCAGTACCATTTTAGAAATGGCGCTTAAGAAGATGACATCTTTCTAAGGTCTGGATTATCTGAAGCTGGGAGGTGGGAGATAGGTTTGGCGCATGCTGTTAGCATGCATGTCACTCCATTAGCATAAACTTGGATGAGAAAGTGGAGGTCCAACCCTGTATACCTTTCCCCTTCCCTATGGCAGCCTCTCAAAAATGGGGGGGGGGGGTCTAGAGCCTAGAGGCGTTGCATGCTTCGTCTTCTGTGAATGTCATGTTTGATTATCTCAGTCCGAGTCACCCGCAGACAATATTTCAACGCCATTTGTTTTTAGAAGCCACGATTCTATAGTATGGCTGCTGCGGGTAAATAGCACTTGAGCAAATTGGTTCTACTTTCCACTGACTTTAGCAAGATTTGAACGCGCTGCACAAAGACAGCGATACTCGAATGATTGTCAACGCTCAAGAGATGACATATCCATCCTGTCATCGACTGATTCGAATGTTGCGACGCTGCCTCGAAACAGGACACCTTCGTTCGCTCGATGCCCGCAGCAATGCCAGAAATTTTGATTTAAGATTAAGGACCGATAAAAAGGAACAGAGCAGCACTTCTACGAGTGCCAAGTTGGTCCATTCATGGCATCGCCACTCTGTGCCTTGCCTCCAGGGTGGTGTGGTGGCTATGATAGTCGAGTTTCCGCCATGTCAAGAGCCACACCCCCCCCATCTAAAGGGCGTGGGAAAATTCTGCTAGCAGCAGTAACAACGAACAAACGTACGGTGACTGGACAGAAGAGCCAATAAGCAGTGCTTAACTTGCCGAGGTTTTGCGGGTAACTTAACCACGCGTTGAGCATTAAGACACTCCACTGGCGTTTGAGGCTGTTGGTTCTACAGCCGCACCGCGGCCAATGGTGGCCGGAAAATGTCGGCCTGAAAAGTCCGACTCAAGCGCTTCTTTTTGAGAAGTCGACTACACTGTTGATAACCTGATTATTTAAAAATTAATCCCTCATCTCCAAATACAGTATCACCAGAACCGTATTTGACATCGCAAGAATTACTGTAAACTCATTTGGGATAGACCAACAGTATATAGGCCTACACTGGTAGCGAAAGAACCTTGGATGGCCCTATATAGATCAGGGCCCTCCAAACATTTTGACGTACGGTTCTAAATATAAATAATAGTTGGTTTGGGCCTATACAATAATGCCGACACAGGCGTAAACTTCTATTAGACCTCTAAGCTTGGCCCCCGCACCTTTTAAATGTCTAGACTAGAGAAGGGAAGGTATAGAGGCTGGGCCCCTACTTTTTCGTCAAAGTTGACGCCTATGAATACCAAAGACTAGTTGTCGGTGAGAACAGGCCCTCTGGATATTCAACCAACCTTAATGGCAGTGGCGGCTCCAGGATTTGGCAAGTGGGGGGAGGCGTTGGGGTGGCAACTTCTAATCATGGGGGGTAACCATTTGTTGTTAGGAATGTAGTATTAAGTGCAGAGTCCCAACAGGGGGCCACTGGGGGGCCAGGCACTCAATAGGGGCACGGGCCCCCGGACGCCCCAGTGGAGCCGCCACTGCCCAATGGTGCTATATAAATTATAAGGTTGCTCTTCTGATCTCGTTATCCATCGAGTGATACAATTCGAGTGCCATTTTGTAAATGACGCTTAAGAAGACGGACGACCTTATCGAGACATAAGAAGGCGTAAGAAGACTTGTTTCTGGGAATCTTTAGAACACTTCTGCCATCTGGCGACTAGAAACTTATTAAGGCTACTATTGTGTTTGCTGAAAACGGCAAGGAACATTTCTAGATAATAAAGCTAATGTAAAAATCACTTTATGATTTCAAGACTTATATGATATACTGGCTATTCACATTGGCGTAGCCATGGGGCCTCCGCCCCTATTCTGGCTTGGACAGGTCGTGGGATTTGCGTAATAGCGTTGAGAAATTTGGGGGGAAGGTATCATGGACGGAGAATACGTGAATGTGCGAAGAATTAGGGCCTAATGGACGAGTTTTTGCTGGTCGGACCATCGGAGACTCTTTTACCCTAGAATGTCCATGTGCCTCTTCCTATTCCGGAACCATGGCTTGAAATCCATGTTGCCTTTTTTGCTGTTGTTACTTTGAAATTGGAGTTCTTCACAACGTAGAAAGACTTGCTTTAAATACACTTTAGAACCAGCGCTTAATTTGTCAGATGATCCGAGGCTTAAGATCTTCCAACTGACCAATAACGACCACAAAATGGGCGGAAAGTCTGCTTTTGAAACCACCCAACACCCCTCACGACAGAAAATAGATTCTTCCGAAGCAAAGCACAAGAGAACGTTTGAGAGAATATGACTAACTGAAGCATTATAGTTCTCAAGAAGAAATGACCGTCAACACTGAGGAAGTAAGCCAAAATCTGACGATAAAAGTGCATGATGACTAAGACTACGGCGTGAAACATAGTTGTTAGTCGTTGTGGCAATGATAACAGCAAAATTGATTATATATTTACAACTGGATTGCCATTTGTATGACTACTTTGACCAGGCCCCTTCAGATTCAACAAAGGAGGCCCGGGCATTGTTGAATTTTGAGGCCTCTCCTAGCCTTCCCAAAAGCTTGAAATATTGCCAAGCAAAAATGTAATTTTTGGCACTTTTGTCAAATCTTTGGCACATTTTTGGATCACTTTTTTGACAATCTTTTTCAAAATTTTCCTCCAAATTTTGTCAATTCTGGGCAATTTTTTGGCTGGAATTTTGGATCTTTTGCGGAATTTTGAAGTACCATTTTTGATACCTTTTTGTGATTTTTGCACGTATCACATTTATTTATTTATTTAGTACAATATACATTATTTTTCAATTCCTTTTTCATTTCCTGTCCCCCAAATGACGCCCCTGCCGCAGGGTACCTTTCTAGCTTCCCCAAAGTCCCAAAATTGTCGACAAGCAAATAAAGGTTATCACCAAATTTTGAGGCCCCCTCTAGTAGTAGCTATCTAGCTTTCCAGCTCTCCCAAAATTCTAGACAAGTAAAAAAAGAGAGGCTCCCAACAGATGGAGGCCCGGGCCAAATGGCCCTGTGGCCCCCTCTGATAGGGCCTGACTTTGACTATACTTTGAGAATATTACAAAAACATTTTGATCACAAAAAATATTTTTTCGCTAAGACTAACCTAAGAAATAGGAAAGGTAAGCCAAAATTACTCGACTTAGCATTAATTACAATTTAAAAACAGACTTTGAAACAGCGATGAGCAGCAGTGACCGAAACTATCGAACGCTAAACTTTTACCTAAATAAATTATCACTGATATTGCCACAATAATAGGATTTGTACGAACAAAATTAATACATCAGTTGGCTGATTCGTCGTCGAA
>CM030862.1:6593478-6610978 GCA_018105865.1 Metaphire vulgaris
TCTTTGATGCTGTCTTCCCACTTTTTTCTTGGCCTGCCTCTTTTTCCTGATGACTATAGACTAGAATGGGCCCTGCATTATATCCTTCTCCAGACATTCCTGCTTTGTTCGCATAATATGTCCCCAGTATTTCAGTTTCCTTTTCTTTACTGTTTCCAGTAGGGTTCTTTGAACTCCTGCTTTATCCTATTTTACCGCCCTATTTTACCGCCCTATTTTACCGCCCTATTTTACCGCTCATTTTACCTTGCACGACGGACATCGCCTGGCGTTCCTGCGACTATCTGTCGTTCGTCTGGTCCAGCGTTCGAAATCGGCGTCGTCTCTTCGTCGTAACTTTCCGTCCAGGTGACGTGGAATCGAGCGATCGTACGTCCACACCTTGTCACACACTGGACAGATGACGAACAGATCCGGAGTTTTGGAGTCGACATGACGATTCAGAATCCTGTCACTGACGACGGTGATGGTGTTGCAGCTCGGGCACGCCTGTACTACCGATCTTCTCTTTTCGGCCAAAATACGCTTAAACTTGTCGGCTGTTTCGACGCTCACCATTCTGAAAATCTCCGCGTCCGAGATCTCCTTTCGGCATTCGTAGTTGATGCAGTGGACTGAGTCGTCGCCTTCGTCTATCCGGGTAGTGAGGTACTTTCTAAAGCACCACAGACAGACCGGAAACGAACAGCACGCCCTCGAAACAAGAGTAAGACCGTCGCAAAAACAGATCTCACAGATTTGAGAGGCAGTCCTCGTATTATCGACGCCCTGTTGTCTACTCTCGTCACGAAAAGATTCTGGTCTCTGTCGACGTGGGTTTGGATCAGGCGGCGATCTGTTGCGTCTGACATTCTGCATTTGGTCATCAAAACGATCTGCGAATCGACATGCGGCGTTTGGCATTTCATTATCTTCGCTGAAGCGATTGTGATAGGAAATTCTTCTTCGTGCTACGGTCTCTCTGATTTGAACAGAATTTCTACTGCGACGTCGCGTGCCAACCGCACAAATCTCACACGAAGACATTCGACGATTGGAAACCGCGTTGGTCCCACCACCTTGATAGCAATTATTATCATCATCATCATCATCACCACCGCCATGCCTCCAGTGAATGCCATCACCACGAGTGATCGTCGCCTCGTGTATTTCTTCTTGGTTTTCGTAGTCGAAGTCGTCTTCGTCGTCGGAAAAGGTGAATTGTACCTTCTTCCAGTGCTCGCTCCAGTTCGGTCCTGTTGCAAATCCTTCCATTCGCGAGTGGAATGACAGGAAGCGAGAGATCCAAATTAGATGCTCTCCGAAACAGAAGATGCAGACTTCACGCTGTTTCTCTAAAGAGGAAAATTTTCCCGTTTCCAGTTATCTATTCCAGCTGTTAAAAAGAAAATAATCATCAAACCTTCTTCGCACCTGTGTTTGTCCAAATGCCAGCAAGATATTACAGAGATTCAACAGCGCCTCCGAGTTACGACGTTGGCCTTACCGCGTTTAGAGCGCTACGGGGGACCGTCCATAAAGTACGTTTCGCTATTTTTAAAACAGTTTTTATCCACTCCCTTGTCGCAATCTTTCACAAATCTCGGACTCCCCCCTGTAAGGCGTCGTCGTCAGGTTACTTGGCGTGACACGGCAAAAGAATGATGCAGGAAGTGTCTCACAAATTAGCCGTCATTGACGTGCCCAAGTTAACGTTAATTTTACATGGGGAATTCTTATAGGCCTAATGTAGCCTATAGGTCCCTATATGTGAATAAAAATGAAAATTAATTAGTCTTGGTGTATTTGGTAAAAAACGAATGTTAATTGGTAAAAGTCATTTATGGAATAATAACATTGGCAATATTAGCCAATGATAAAGATCACGATTATAATTAAATAGACCACGACTCAACGGAGAGTCTGCTTACAATGACAAGAAGGAGATGATGATGATGATGAAGAGAAGGAGGAGGAGGAGGAGGAAGAAGAATAAGGTGGTGTTATAGTGATTATGTTACCAGTTGTTACTACCACTGTAACGGTTCATCATTAAACAGAGTGGTATTCAAGAGTTAGGTTAATGGTGGGGAAAGGGAGGAGTGAAAGTAGTAAGGAAGAATTTTTAATTGTTAAATTATATTAAATACGTTAGTTAAATAAGTTAACGACAGCACGAAACTTCTTCCTGATATGTATATAGAGTGGCCCAGTGGGGGGAGAGACAGTAAGCAGAGACTATGAACTTTCCCCTTCCTTTTACAAATATAGCACTTCCTTTAAATGCACTGACATCAGCTATTCAGATTTCAACGAATGTCCCAGCTGAAGAGACCGACATTAAGGTCAATCACCGACCGTTTGAACATAGAACAAGCTATTACTATCCGACGAAGATGATATTCTATCTATGATCTATCCCTTCATTCGTAAATATTTATCTAAATCTAGGGCCACGCAGAATAATAAGGCAAACAACGATACCACTTACCCCAAGCAGACCAAAAGCGTTCGACATACGGCGTTCGTATAAAGAGTGGCCTAAGAACCCTCGAGGTATTCGTTTGAGACTCAGAAGTCGACCGACGAAAGACCCGGCGGGTGTCTTAGTGACAGAACGCACGCAGTATGCGACCGACCGATGCAGCTTAGAATTTCTTCGGTCGACAGAAGATCACGAATTCGTGACCGTTCTGTCATGCTTGAAGAATGTAGACTTTGTCGAGGCATCAGGAAAGACGATTGTAAATAGGAAGAAGTAGAAGTAGAAGAGGAGGAGGAGGAGGAGGAGGAGGAGGAGGAGGAAGAGGAGGAGTTTACGGGGTGATTGGCGCCGAATACTTGGCCTGAAGAGTTAAGAGACAAACACGCAGTGAGAGAAACAGACAGGAAGAGACAGAGATACAGCGATACAGACAGAGATACAGACAGAGATACAGACAGAGATACAGACAGAGATACAGACAGAGAGACAGACAGAGAGACAGAGAGACAGACAGACAGACAGTCAGACAGAGAGACATACATACATACATACATACATACATACATAGTATTACAGAGTGGATTAGATTTATGTAGCGCCTTAATGCTTATAGTACTTTACCTTGTATTAGTTTGCACTTATTGCGGTTTGAACTTTAAATATGTGTTGCCATTGTAAGTGTTAAGAAGTGGGTACAATGGGTAGAAGGGTCCAAAAAGGAGAGGCCGATCTTGTGACCAAGACTGAGTGCAAGGAGTTCAAAAACGTGATGGAAACAACAGTGATGCGAGTGACCAAGGGCAGTAGCCAGGTCGAGTAGTCACGCGATCCATTCTCTTAAAAACCTGGGTAGTCGACAAGGAAGAAGTTTTTAGTAAGACGGAATCGAAGAGGGAAGGTCGGAAGATTGGTTCGATCGAAGGCAGTCAACCAAGGGCAGTCGTCGGAAAGAATTCACTCAATCAAGTTCAGTCGATCAGCCAGTCAATCTGAGAGGAGTTGGAAGAAGAGTCGAAAAGGAGGAAAGAGGAAACGGGAATCTAGACGAACGAGGGTAACGAAAGAAGTTGGGAAGTAACGGTTCTAATTTTACTCTTTAAATTCTAGGTTAACTACCATAATCATAACTATTAATCTACTTTATTATTATTGCTATGTTTTATTGTGTCACGATAATAATGTTGTTTCAAATTTATAATGTTTATTAAATTGTTCATGATTTATTAAAATACGTAAAACTATAATAATTCTCTTGACTACCAATTCACTAAGGCAGTCAGCTATATCATGATCTTTAGTCTAGCTAGTGACCCCGTGGACTACCGAGTCGCAGAACGCCTTGCTCCACCTAATCTATATAGGTAGTATAGTTAGGTAGGAGTGCTCGTAGTTACACTTGGTGGAGATACCGAGTTCGAATCCGTCACCTTAGGCACGTAGATCCCCAACCTCAGAGTATATCTTAATGTCGATCACGATTCTTTACAATGTTCTTACCTAAATTAACAGTTATTTAATCAAGTAAGTTACTTAGGGAGGCACGGAATTCTTAAGTTCGCCAGTGTGCATTATATTGTATTGCAGGGGCACTCTATTTTAAATATCTAGTGTAAAGTCTTGAACGTTTATTTTAGCTGTGAATAATTTAGTTGGGCAGGTGGCTGTCCTCGTTCGCTTAAACGGTGTTAGTGCGTTTTACTGGCGTTTTTGGACGAATCAATTGTCATTTCATTTCATTTTGCTCTCTTCTATCATAATCATGACGGAATCGCTCGCACAGAACCGCACAGAATCGCAGCAATCATTTCATTTGCAGAGACTCAGGGACGAATCACCACCATCGTTTCATTTGTTGCATGAGTCAGCGTCTCAATCATTATCGCCTAATCATTCCGAATCTCCGCCATTGTTGGACCAAGAGTTAGAGACAGTCCTTCGTCGGCCCGAATCACATGACGGCGTCAGGAATCACATGCCTTTGCTGTCGCCTCAAGTAGATCATCTTGTTCCAAATTCACGTTCCGCATCGGTCACAACCGCGTTCCCACTAACCAATTCCTTTGGAAATAACCGTTCTGAAATTATGGAGGATCTCTCACATTCTCGTATGCACAACATATTTTTTCCGCCTAAAGATCAGACAGTCGACCATTCATGCATGCAATCATTCAGCCATTCAATCATGCCACGACAGACTCAAGCAGCCCGCGATCAGCTCGGTCCTGTACAATTGACTTTCGTGCCAAATCAAAGTTCATTCAGGTTTCCTTTAAGAGTGCCAATTCTACAACCACCCCGTCAGACGTTCAATCAATCATCAATCAACCATCAACCATCAAGCAATCATCAGTCAGTCGAGTCGCAGCGACAACCAGGTCATAATCAATCATCATCGCACGTAGTTTCAATTGCAGGTCCACAAGTTAATTCAACAGAATTTTTACAAGCAGGAGCCAACGATATGCATGATTTTAAAGAAACGAAAGCAACAGGTGCAAGTGGCAGTAACGCCGCACAACCAGCGGGATTATTAGCGCCCATGATCGGGTCCACGCTACCCTCAGAAACCCGAACACCACCAGATTTTGGAAATTCAAAACAAATCATGAGGTCTGGCCTTTTCTGTCCTAGTTACTTTACGGGTACGAGCCAGGAAGATTCGGTTGAGTTTGTAAGAATTTTTAATTTATGGGCAAAATTTAACCAACTTGACTCTGAATCAGCAATTTCAGCTTTTCAGTTACTTTTACGGGGTTCAGCAGCCACATGGTTTAAGACATTGCCTAAATCTTCATTCAGTGATTTTCAAGAGTTATCAAAACTCTTTATTGCTAGATATACAATTTATGACAAACCGTGGAACGAGATTGAAATTTATGGAACACACGGCAAACAACGAATCAAAAGGTCCATGATTTTGTGTCAGATATCCAATTTAAAGGGGACAGACTGCAATTGTCAGCCGACACCGTCTTTCAGATTGTGCTCCATGGATTGCTACCAGGTGTTAAGAATTGTGTGCTACAGAAGGGAGTTAAAAATATTGAAGATTTACTTCAAGTCGCTTCCTTGTTTGAACTTGCAAATGATTCAATGCCAGACACAAATAGTCAAATATTACAATCATTGGCTGAAATGAAAGAACAAATGGAACGACTTCAATTAAGACCTATTTCGCCTATGGCACCTTTACAGAATGCCTCTAAGAAAGTACAGTTTTTGGATTCAAAACAAGTCTACGATCAAGACTATGCTCAAAATTACCCGGACCATTCAAATTTCAGGGCAGCAATGACTTCAAGTTCAGGATATAAAAGTGATTTTACTGACGCCAGTAAAAGACAAAATTGTTCACCAAAACCGCAAAATTTTAGACCAAATTTTTACCGTAGAGAGTTTCAAAATGACCAACAGACTGAGTTCAGCCCTAGAACTCCTCAGTCTAGTTATCGTTCAAATTTCAACCTAAAACATCACAGAATTTTTACAATAAAAGCAATCCATATGGGTATTTTCAAAATTCAATGAATAACAACTGCCGGAACTGTGGGAACGCCACAGGCAAATGACAAATGTCCAGCTTTTGGAGTGCAATGCAGATTTTGTTTACGCAGAAACCACTTCACGCGCTTTTGTTTGAAGGCCAAAGCCCGATCAGAATAGCAATCAGAACCGGCGCCTTACCAGCGCTGGTTGAATACGAATCATTCACATTCGAGTCAAGAGAATCATTCAAATCCGTTTCATTCAGTTCACTCCTCAATCAAAGGACCAAAAGTCAATTGCCTGATTCAAATTCGACAAGTATTCACAAAAGGGTAACCCAAAGTTTACTAAATTTGGCAAGTCACGTTTTGACTCAGGAATTTACAAGCATTGTCAGATTCTGTTGAAGGGACCGCGGAAATTTTTGGGAAAATTTTGGGAGGTCCCGCCCAATCCTAATTGATACGGGGCGGCCAGGTCTGCGATATCAGTTGAAATGTTCAAAACATTAAGATTAAAGCATGAGAACATTTCACCTGTAGACATTCGATTGTATGGAGCAAACAACCAAGCGTTAGACATTGTAGGTCAAATTACAATTCCGCTGAATTTTTCTGGTTTAATTGTAGAGGTTGACTTTTTAATAATTCCTAGATTGGTCAAACATATAATTCTTGGTCATGACTTTCTGCGTAACAACGACGCAGTAATCGATTATAAATATTGTACTTTAAACTTATGTGAAGATTTAGTGTCACTTAACTTTATTTCAAAGCAGAGAAACTTGGCATCAGTACTCCGTCTACCCGACAATGTTAAAATTCCGCCCAAATCGGTTTTATTTGCAACTGTAAATACTCCTTCTAAGTTTAATAATAAAGATGTAATTATTGAACCGCTGCGTGCTTACAAATAGTAGCCAAGCACTCGTGGCAAACATATTGGTTAAGCCAAGAGCATGTAAAACTCTTGTACAGATTTTAAACCCAACTGCATGTACAGTCCTTTTACGTAAAAATATGAAAATTGCTAGCATGTGCCTTGCAGAAGAGACTCAGACTTCTATGACTAGTGCATCTATGAATGTTTTGCAACCAGAATCAACTTCAAAAGCCTTGCCTATACATAAAGAACGGTTGAGTGCACTGAACGCTATCGGCATTCAGTTACCTGTTGACGCCTTGGAGGTGCAGAAGCTAGAATCCTTGTCTGCGTTGTTATATGTAAATAGAGACTTATTTGCGCAGAATCTTAACGAACTCCCTGGCTCTTCCATGTTGAAACATCGCATTGAGACTTTCGGAGCTCCAGTGAGCCAAAAGCCGTACAGGCATAGCCCGGAAGCTCGCAAAGAAATCAGCCGACAGGTCAAAGAAATGCTTCAAGGTGACATTATTGAAGAAAGTTTCTCTCCCTGGAGGTCGCCAGTGTTGCTGGTCGCTAAGAAGCAGTCCACCAGTCCCAGGTTCGTAATCGACTACCGCAAACTTAACCAGCAGACCTACGAGATGGTTTTTGAGCTTCCCACGTTGGATTCTGTGGTGGATGCCATGACCTTCAATCGTCCTTCGGTGTTCAGCGCGATCGATCTAAAAGAGGGATACCGACAAATCCACTTAGACGAGGACACAAAACACAAATCAACATTTGTTACGCATGATGGGGCGTATTCATTTAAACGTTTGAGCTTCGGATTACGAAATGCCCCCGCGGTTTTCCAGTCACTTCTACACAACGTTTTTCATGGAATTCTTTATCATTTTATTTTCGTGTACATTGATGACATTCTGATTTTCTCCAGCACTTTTGAAGATCACCTCCAGCATCTGGAGATCGTTTTTGACAGACTTCGCCAGGCAAACCTTCGCATGCACCCACAGAAATGCCAGTTTGCACTGAATAAACTATATTTTTTAGGTCATATCCTTAGCAACAAGGGACTCGAAGTAGATGAAAGGAAGGTGGAAAAATCAAAAACTATCCACGACCAACGAATGTATCTGAACTGAGAAGATGGTTGGGCATTTGTAACTTCTACAGAAAATTCGTAAGATCATACAGCAAGATTTCGGCGCCTATGAATGAATTATTGAGAAAAGACATTTCATTTCTATGGACAGATGCCTGCGAAC
This sequence comes from Metaphire vulgaris, assembly GCA_018105865.1. NCBI lineage: Eukaryota > Metazoa > Annelida > Clitellata > Crassiclitellata > Megascolecidae > Metaphire > Metaphire vulgaris. The sequence continues at coordinate 6,601,561 of CM030862.1, forward strand.
AAGCCTTCCAAACCTCAAACAATCACTAATGTCAACACCTACTCTTATATTTCCTGATCTAAATGCAGAGTTCACCTTGACGACCGATGCGAGCACGATAGCCATTTCTTACATCTTAAGTCAAAAAGATAAAACAGGTAATATGAGACCAATTGAATTTGCAGGGCGAGCACTGCGTAGTAATGAGAAACACTGGTCAGTGTCTGAAATCGAGGCACTTGCTTTGGTGGAAGGAATTAGACATTTTCACTCATTCCTAGCACACCGCCATTTTATCATCGAAACAGATCATATTTCGTTACGCTATTTAAATGAACTGAGAGCATCGACACAAAGCAGGTTAGCACGGTGGAGTTTGTTGTTACAAGGTTACAACTTCACAGTGAATTTTAGACCAGGACGCCATAATCAAGCAGCTGACGCAATCTCGAGGATCGAATACCAACCACCCGAGGAGCCAGCTAGCGATGATGTTTTCCTTCAAGACGATCTGTACCTAGCAACCATCAACCAAGGAGAAGAGTCATATGGGGAAAGACAATGGTTTGAAATCGCCTTCAACCCGTCAGAAATAACAGAAGCAAATCTCCTCACCCTGACCGAACAACCAACACAACACTCACCAGAGGGCGTCGATGTTGTCCTGCCCAGAGTCGACGACCGTCAGTGGTCCAACGCTATCAGAGTTGGGAACCAGGAATCTTCACGTAAGTCCGATGTTCATCTTTCAAAAACAATGTCCTTCGTGCTTCGGCATGGAGCAGAGGAGCTTCGTCTTCCACTACTTCCGGGTGGGTTTCTGTTTGTTGACGATTTATTAAACTGCAATGAATTGAAAGCATACAATGAAACAGACGTGCAAAGAGTTGTCACTGAAAATGACAAGCAGAGATTTGTTATGATCACAGATCCAGAAACAGGTCGACTCAAAGTGCGTGCTAACCAAGGGCACACATTTGCGGTGCCTGACCTCGAATTAGAAGAAATAACTAATGCCAAGGCATATCCCAATATCGTGCATGGTACGACCACACAATCGTGGAATAACATCGAGTATCAAGGTCTGAAACGCATGGGAAGAAACCACATCCACTTTGCCTCAGGTGAGCTCAACGCAGATGGCAGAATTAAAGGAATGAGAAATTCGTGTGATACGCTCATCTACATCAAACTGGAAAAAGCATTGAAGGATGGAATCAAATTCTACAGATCAACAAATAATGTCATCCTAAGTCCGGGTGATGACACAGGTACATTATCACCAAAGTATTTTGCCAGGATCGTTCAACATCCGTCTCGTATGAAGCAACCATTCTTATCAATTAACAGCGTAAGTCAACAAGATATTTTTGCTAATATTGATATACGCCAAGCACAGGAGAAACTGCAGCGAATTAAAGCCATATATTGATTACTTAGAAAATTCGGAATTACCAAGTGATGATAAACGGGCTCGAAAACTTGTTATGCAAGCTGAGCAATTCACGCTAATTGATGGCATTTTACATCATTTATATCAGCCGCGTACCAAGAATATGCAGCTAGTTAAACCACTAATCACACAGATTGTGATTCCCAAGGCACTTCGAGAGACAATCCTAACAGAACTCCACACCAATTTTGATCACGCATCATTAGATCGTTGCTATGCAATAATTAGAGCCAGATTTTTTTGGGAAAGACTTTACAGTGACGTCGCACAGTTTATAGATACCTGTATAGATTGTCAAACGTCTAAAAGATCGACGCATCTGATTCGAGCTCCGCTTCATCCACTGCCAATCGAGAATTGCTTTGGTCGTTTCAGATTGATTGTGCAGGGACCACTGCCACTGACAAAAAGAGGTAATCGTTACTTATTACTAGTAATGGATTCATTAACGCGTTGGCCTGAGTGTTTCGGGAATTCCTGACCAAAAGAGTTCAACGATCGCATCTGTGTTGTATGAACAAGTCTTCACCCGCCTGGGACCGCCAAGGTCACTTTTATCAGACCGTGGTACATCGTTTTTGAGCTCCCTAGTCACAGAGTTGTGTAAACTATTCAACGTTAAGAGAACATTAACATCCAGCTTCCATGCACAAAGTAACAGCTTAATCGAAAGACAGTGGAGCACAATCTACCAGTCTTTACGCATCCACTGCATGGATCAGAAAAATTGGGATGAGTTTATCCCGGGAATCATGCTAGCACATCGCGCGACACCGTCTATCTACAGCACCAATCTAAGTCCTTATTACTTAATGTTTGGAAGAGAAATGTCCTTACCTGTACAGATTTCTCTAGATGATTACCGCAGCACGGGTTTCAAATCAACAGATGAGTATATTCGCCAGCTAATTCCGAAACTAGAAGTCGCTCATGCAGTCGCCAAGGAGAACATCGAGAGATCGCAAATGATTTACAAAACCAGGTACGACAACAAGTCACAAGGTTCTGCAACCTATAGCCCAGAGACTTAGTCTGGCTGTCAAATCCGCGCAAGCGTAAAGGTGAATGCCCGAAAATCACCAAGAAATGGATCGGCCCATTCTATGTTGTTAACCAACTCAGCAACGACGTGTACATTCTTCGCCACTCAAAGACAAACCTCAAACACCCTCCCCTGTACATCAAATGAGACTTAAGCCGGTTAATTCCTGTCGGGAAGATTTGTTAGCTAAATTCGTAGTGGACGAAACCACTCAGAACGCAGGCACATCGGCAGAAAGTCAACACACTGCAAACGACGACAGCGAAGAAGGCAGTTTTGATGAATTGACAACCAACGACACTAATCCCGCGAATCTTGGACCTTCATCAGTCAACAACAATGCCACGCCAACAGCCGATACCGTAGGAGTCGCCGACTTCAGTACTCAGTCAACCGTGACAAGCGCCACCAACCATCCGCCGGCGAACGACATTCCTCAAATGCAGTCAAGCGTGAAACCAAACACTAGAATCGTTCCTGACCAGGCGTCGTCTTCCTTTGTGGACCGTACGCAAACTTGCAATTCTCACAGTTATTCACCTACAACCACACCGTCACCGTCGTCAAATGACTCTCAGTGGTACGATGTCGAAAGAGTTTTGGCATGCAAACCCATTAATGGAATCAAACATTACAAGATTCTGTGGTCGTCAAAACCACGTTCTGTTACGTGGGAACCGGAATTTAATTTGTCTGATAAGCTTAAACATGATTTTCATATAAACCATGTCTTGTCGGGTAGATCCCGTAAACGAGTTCATAGATTCTAAGGGACCACTAAAAGTTTCGAAGGATAAGCAGCTGACCAATTATTTCACCTAAAATATGGAAAGAAGTAATGGGAGTTGTTACCATTGCAGATTTTACCAAATTAATAAGAATTGGCTCAAACTCATAGAATTGAGCAAAAGGAAATTTTCCAAGAGGCCTAGAATTTGTTGTCTACGGCAGTCCATTATAGGGCCCTTTAATGTTCAGTCGCAACTTAGATAATGAATTCTAGAATGACATTTCGCTCAATCTTGATTACCAAAAGTAGATGTTGCCTATAAAGTGAAAATTTTCTTTTACAGTCCGCAATAAGCACGCGTGCGGAATACATATGCAATACAAAAGTATTACGACCCACTCAGCAAGTAATAAGTCGTTGCAAGAGCATTTAGTCACAAAGCCTTGTTTAGCAGATGCCAAGTTTCAAGCTCCCGATTTTATTGAGTCATCTTACATCAAGCATTAAGATTGTATCATATTGTATCAAGTTGGTGAGTTAAGTTTGAGATTGTGTTTTTTTCCTCAGTGATTTAAATATATATTTTTTTTGAATGTCTATCAAGTATGAATTGCTTTATTAGCAGGAATTTGATCTGTCTAGCTACAGTATCAGTGTCACCAAGTACACTCGTATATTATTATTGTCACTATAAACAAATGTATACCTAATTTAGAGCGGAGTGAGAGATGGCAACCAACCGTTGGGTGTTTCTATTCATGCTGCTAAGCCAGATAGAACCGGCCGAGAGTTCGACACAAGCGTCGGTCAATCGCCCGCACTTCGGCGTGTACTTTCGATTCCACGCCGAATCGAGACTCAAACTCGATTACTGGTCTTACCTGTTCGAAATCACTATACCGCGTCTCACAGACTGGCGCTACGTGATGGACTATTGTACCGAGAGTCCAAAGTCGAACGATCAACACTGTAAAAATATCTCCGCTATTGGTCCTACTCTTATCAACTTCGTAAACGCGTCACACAGAGAAATGCAAACCAAGATTCGTGCGGCGTATGACTTGATACCAGAACTCAAGCATTCTCCCACAATTGCAAAGAAGAAGAGGTCATTATTGCCGTTTGTAGGCGGCATTTTGAATACGTTGTTTGGGACAGCCACGGACACAGATCTAGTGGTGTTACGAAAACAGATTCTAGCATTGTATAATTCATCTGCTGTTGTTCAAAATGTTATTAACCATGACACTCAGCGACTAGCAAGCTTCATGTCATTATCACAACAGAGTTTTCGAAATCTGAACGATATGGTACAAAAAGGATTCGCGTCAGTGAATCACGATCTTTTTCGACAGAGCTTCTTAAGGGTGGATTTTCAAAACCAGATTTTACGCATTTTGACCATTGTTTTTGAAAAATTTGCCGAATATCTTCAACTTCATGATACAATTACTCAAATATTTAATGGTTTGGAAATTCTTAAATGGGATCATTGCCCAAAATTTATTCTCCGCGAAATTTTATCCTCCACACTGAAAGAAATAGCTGTCGAATTAGAGACAAGATATCCCAATTTTAGACTTTTACATATGAATGCAGAGTATTACTATAAAAATGCTGATTTTTTGTGTACCCGCTTCAAAAACAAAATTTATGTGAATATTAGATTTCCCATTGCGGATATAAACAGTGCTGTTAATGTATATGATGTAATCAAATATCCCTTGCAATTTCCGGGTAATTCCTCCTTGTTAAGTGAATTGTCCCAGGTTTCAAAACATTTTATCATGGCTGTTAGTCAAGATTTTTACATTGAAACAGATAAGTTGGCTGTACCATTAGAAAATTTTCAAATTCAGGTGATGAGGCCTATGTCACATGATTCTTGTTTACTCGCATTATACTTGGGTAATACGCTGTCTATTCATAAGCTTTGTCGGTACATTGTGAGGTTTGATGAGGGTATGTCAGAGTTATTTGTAATTGATCTTCCACTTGTTCTTATTCGACATATTCCTGTATTTAATGTTAGCTGTGCACACTCAGTTACAACCCTTAAAGGTGGGACATATTGTTTGTTTAATATTCCGTGTGGTTGTGCTATCCAGTCCCCCCACGCCATAATCCCAGCTAGAATTTCAAGGTGTGAATCGACTTCAAACTCCAAAACCCCCACTCCTATACTGCAATTTAATTTTAATCTGCCTCTTCTGCTTCATTTTCTTAGTAATGATTCATGGCATTTATTTACTCAGCTAGACCTGTTAAATTCCCCACTCATGGTACAGCTGCCAGAATTCCGTTTGTTTAATCACTCACTTCTAGAGCGTCTAGCCACTTCTCAGCGCCTGAATCTTGCCTTAGATAAACTTGTAAACGCAACCAAAGCTCACCAAATTATTTACTCCACTGCCTTAGACCCCATACTCGCGGGAGAGATAAATTTCGGTGAATTTTATTTTCAGTCACTGCCGGGATACCTAACTATAGCTTCTATTGTACTCTCTGGAGTTACTTTCTTGATAATTTTGTGGTTATTATATAAAGTGCATATTTTGTATGGCTCCATTGCCTTGTTGTCTACTCGCAGTGCTTTTAGCACTTCGGTATCAATCAAACCTGTTATATATGTAAAAATCCAACCAGTACTCAACTACCGTTTATCATTGTTACTCAAGAGCATTTACAGAGTATTACGCCAGTTATGATCTTTATGATTTTAGTGTGTATTTTATATGTGTTGTACAAATTATGTAAATGGCGCAGTACTCAGCTCGTTATTAATGCTGGCTGTAATCTGATGTTACATATTGAACAAGCTTCGTCAAATATCTGCATTGATGTGCACCTACAGGTGTTACCTGATTGCCCTACACAGTATACTGTTAAGAGTTCACATACTCCCTAAACATACAGGTAGCTGGTATTTGTTGTCCAACATTGAAAATTGCTTCATTACCTACCACTGTTACGCATGTTAATAATCTTACAAATGTACAAATAGTCTCAGAGACTCGTCTGTCACACTTTACTTGGTATAAATTGCGTGCGGTAATGAAGAAAAATTACAACGTATATATTTTGTTGCAACATGGAGGTCTGGTTTACTATGCTAAGAAGTTACGTACCGGAAACTGTTTACTTTAATTCATCATCGATAATTATAATTTGCTTATGCTTATGGTAGAAAGACTTTTATAAGTTTTAGTACATATATAATAAACTAATGCTTATTACTACTTTGAACATTTTAACATGTGAACATTTATGTTAACCTTTATTTTAACCTCTCATTGAACGTTTAAAGACTTATAGATAACGTTATAATTTACTCTCGCTTATGTTTAGCGGTCATTTACGTAGCGTATATGTTTATTTTCTTTTACATTTTGCTTAAGGATAACTTTGCGTTGTATGGTAATCGTTTAAGTAGTTCAGTAGTTTGTCAACGGGGACGTTGATTTTTTTTAAATCGGACGTAGTATTACAGAGTGGATTAGATTTATGTAGCGCCTTAATGCTTATAGTACTTTACCTTGTATTAGTTTGCACTTATTGCGGTTTGAACTTTAAATATGTGTTGCCATTGTAAGTGTTAAGAAGTGGGTACAATGGGTAGAAGGGTCCAAAAAGGAGAGGCCGATCTTGTGACCAAGACTGAGTGCAAGGAGTTCAAAAACGTGATGGAAACAACAGTGATGCGAGTGACCAAGGGCAGTAGCCAGGTCGAGTAGTCACGCGATCCATTCTCTTAAAAACCTGGGTAGTCGACAAGGAAGAAGTTTTTAGTAAGACGGAATCGAAGAGGGAAGGTCGGAAGATTGGTTCGATCGAAGGCAGTCAACCAAGGGCAGTCGTCGGAAAGAATTCACTCAATCAAGTTCAGTCGATCAGCCAGTCAATCTGAGAGGAGTTGGAAGAAGAGTCGAAAAGGAGGAAAGAGGAAACGGGAATCTAGACGAACGAGGGTAACGAAAGAAGTTGGGAAGTAACGGTTCTAATTTTACTCTTTAAATTCTAGGTTAACTACCATAATCATAACTATTAATCTACTTTATTATTATTGCTATGTTTTATTGTGTCACGATAATAATGTTGTTTCAAATTTATAATGTTTATTAAATTGTTCATGATTTATTAAAATACGTAAAACTATAATAATTCTCTTGACTACCAATTCACTAAGGCAGTCAGCTATATCATGATCTTTAGTCTAGCTAGTGACCCCGTGGACTACCGAGTCGCAGAACGCCTTGCTCCACCTAATCTATATAGGTAGTATAGTTAGGTAGGAGTGCTCGTAGTTACAATACATACATACATACATACATACACACATACATACATACATACATACAGACAGACAGCCAGACAGACAGACAGAAGACAGAAGACACACAGACACAGGCAGACAGACAGACATACACACAGAGACCTGTCTGGACAACATAGATTTACTTCTGGGTTTGCTTGATCCTTTATCATTTATTGCATTTGCTCATGCATTTCAGAGTATTCGTTTGCATTCGTGATCAGCAGCAGGTAAAGGCTGAGGTGGATTGAACCATAGAAGCCTAGATATAGAAACGGTAGATGCATCATTTTCACGGCATAACCAAACTATGGCCTATACTTCTTTATTTTATGGCTAGACACTTTCTGGCTTCAACAAAGACAACGTTCGTTGAAATTGTTTATCTGAATGTTTATCTTGGGACACCAGCTGCTCGATTCTACTCGTAAAACGATGCTCACTCAAGCGGAAAGATGGTAGAATCAGGTATATTCACTGATGACTCATATTTTTCGGCCCCAAAATAATGCAGGCTTCAATAGTAAACAGCGAGTCGAAAACGATTGTAAGTGTTTTGAAGATGAATGAGAATTTTTTCGACAGTTTGTCAAACCAGCTTTGACAGACAAAATTCAGTTCTCAATGTAAACTAACTGTTCATAGACTTTAGTCATGGCCATCTAAATATAAATATGTATATTTAGAAGGCCGTGCTTTAGTCCACCATAAGTATGCCACTTGTGGTCAGTCGTTTGTCAGCCAAGTGTGGCGACAAAAAGTGCGGTTACGCTTCAGTGAATCTGCGTGTTCGATTTCCAGCTATCCGTATCGGTCACTGTAAGTTGAAATAAGCATGTAAGTACGCAAATCTCGTGGATTTATGTAGTGTTTTTTGTAAGCAGGTACCATAGTAGCTGCTTGTCAAAATGACATCGATTTGGTCAAAAAAATTTTTATTTTAAAGTTTGACAAAACATTTTGAGACCGCGGCCTATTTCAACTGTTTTGTAACGTGCCGCGATCCTAATCAATATAGGCTATAGTATTATTTTTTTTAAAAATTGCATAGGCCATCTAGCGAACGTTAATTGAATATAATCTTCTGAATTTTGAATAAAAGGCTAAACAAAAACTCTAATTTAATTCGAATGAAAAGATGGCAAATGAGAACTACATGATGCAGAATTATTTATACTTTTGCCAAAAATAAGGCACAGGAGAGAAATAGATTAAAAAATTTGTTTAAATTATCTTTTTAAATTTTTCCCCATAACATACCTTTGTTACGTGAGCTACAAATCTTACGAGTATGGCAAAATCGGTTACTCTCCACGTTCTTGAATGGTTATTCTCATAGACTTTAATATCACAAGACAGAGTCTATGGTATCAGAAAGTAAGGCCAGTTTCCATGGATGGTGTGTCAAGAAATGTTTACCCCGCAGAAATCTTGAAAATTTTGGTACACTGTTTGCATGGATACCGTTTAGCTGTTTAACTTATTTAACCCCTTAACTGGGGATCCCGGATGTATCCGTCCATTCTACATTGAGTTACAGTTAAATACACGGTTAAGGGGTTAATGTGGACTAGTTGTTTAAATATTGTGTAATTGATCGTCTGATTTATGCGAATTACCGCGACTTTGCGCAGTCGCTGCCGCAAATAAGCCTTCGAAAATTACATAGACGTAGGTCACATAGTAACATAGGCTTATAGTCGCATAAATCAGCACTGCACAAAACGGCTTCAAACTCAACTAATAATCGACCTAAAAATCTACTTTTAGGATACGATTATAGTATTTATATTCGGGAATCAATTGGTATGAATAGGAATTGTGGAAAAGATGAGTAAAAGATCAAACGGAACACATTTAAAGCAACTATGGTACACCATATTAAAGCCGTGACGTCGTCCA
>CM030862.1:6615978-6685978 GCA_018105865.1 Metaphire vulgaris
TTATCATCATCATCATCGCCATCATCATCATTATCATTTATCATCATAATCGTCGTCGTTGTCGTCGTTGTGAATATTATCAGAATCATTATATCAGCTTATCAGCTTATCAGCATATCTGACTATATCATAGTGATTCGACGCGTGGAATTCCTTGACCTTTACCCGTGACCTTTGACCTTTCACCCTACGACGACCCGCGATTCTCACCGAATAAGGCCTGGATCGAATACGCCCGGCAGCTGTCCGTCGCCTTGGCAACGGTCGTGAAGGTAAACGTTCTTCCGACGGTGACGTCACCACCGGGACGTCTGACGTAGACGTGCCGTTGCCTTGACGACCCGCAAGGGACAGGCGACCACCCCACCGGGTTGAACTGCGGGAAGTAGAGGCCGAGGACGTCTCCCTTCGCCGTCCTCAGGAAATCCTCGGCCGCCAGCGCCCGCTCGTGGAACCGCAGCTCCGTCGGTTGAAGGAACGTCTGACCGACCAGGGTGAAGGCGTTCTCCTCGGCGGCGGCGCGGGGGAGGGGCCGCCATACCTGGAGGTAGACGGAGTGCTGGACGGACACCACCTGGGCGTAGATCTGCCACGCCTGGATGACGCAGTCGTCGGAGAGGACGGTCTGAGACGGATCCGGAATGACGATGACGTCAGACAGAGCGTCCTTGTGACGTCGAAGTCTTACGTCGTTTCCGATCGATCGAGAATCTAAAGCAATTGTTAACGTCGTAGCCATAATCACCATCATCCTCGTCGTCAATATCATCATAATCATTACCGCCGTCATCATCATCATCATCATCGTCGTCGTCATCATCATCCTCGTCGTCAGTGCTGGGTAAGATATTTTCTGAATATATTTTATCTAAGATCTAAGATATATTTTATGAATATATCTTACACATATTTTGTGAATATATCTTAGATACAAATACAGATACTGTATCTAAAATGCATTTACAATACAGACAAAATATCCAAGACAAGATAGACTGTATCTACTGTAGATACAGGATGTTTTTGAAATGTATTGAGATACAAGATGCATCATAAAATAGCCAAGAGCCTGCACAAACAGAATAAAGTGAATAAACTAGTGAAATTTCCTAACACTTACTTAAAAACATCTGCCATATGGCAATTCAGACCAATCCTGTCCTTAACAATCAATGTGTTCAACTAGCCATTGTAGTGTTAACCCAGGGGTCTACTGAATGAGAGAGACGTTTGCTTTTAGTAACGGCAGCCCCTGAAATACACTGTCACTCAAGCGGTTGCGACGTGCTGTCTCAATTTGACAAAAAAAAATTCGTTCGACAGAAGCCGATGATGGCATAGTAGTATTGAACTTTTGAAATACAGGGAACACTGTGCTGTATTTCTTAAGAATGACTCGGCTGGTGCCTCTGTGTCAATGAGATAGTTAAATGGTACATTCTTTATCAATGGTGTTTTTATAACCTGGGTAATTTGATCATTAACTGCACTGTCGAAAAAATCAGTCGATGCCGGCAAATTAAGATAATGGCTAAGACAGGTTTCGTGCCGAGATACACAAATGTCAAACTCAAAAGTAAGAGTGAGAATAAAATTCATGTCGGAAACATCAATTCAGTGTTATTTCTAGGATTTTGAATTTGGGGTGTCGGGAAAATCTGGGGAGGGGTATCGGAATTTTTATTTTAAGTCTCTGCCCGAAAAAGGCTGACAAGCAAAAAACGTTATCAAGTCCCAAAAAGCAACCAAAAAACTTAAAAAGTCTCAAAAAACTCAGACAAGCAAAAAAAAGTCATCCGAGAATAAAAGTTGGGGAGTGTCCTTCTCCATTAGGAGGAAGGTGTTCTGAGCTAATTAGTATGCATTTTGTATGCATACCATTGTCGCATTACCAAATTTTGGGGGTGTCAACCTCAAATTGAGGGGGGGTGTTGGGGATGTTAGGGGGGGGGTGTAAAAATACCCCTGCACCAATCGTGTCGCTGTCAGCAGCGTCAACACTGCAGACACTTTTCTTCTGCGAGCATCGAGTCCAATCAATAATTGACGAAACCTTTACATTACGGTATTTTGATACATTTTCGTTTTTTGGATCTTAGATGCGCATCTAGATACTTGTATTTAAGATATTAACCATCACTGTTAGTAGTTATCATCATCATCGTCGTCGTCGTCGCCGTCATCATCGGCTGCAATAACATTGTGGTGTTAATTGTTCGTCATTCGTCAACGCTTCCTAAGTTCGAAAGCCTAACACTTCCTGAGCTCTTTTAAATATAGCATCATGAATGAGATATCTTTTTCTTTTCGTCTGGGGACCTAAATTTCCAGTGACAGATTTCCCCAGTTACCTATTTGTAACCTATAGTCACGTGACAAAATCTGAGTGGCCTATTTGTCACGTATACCGGCTAAGTCGGATGGATTTCATGGCAACAGAAATTTTGTAATAATAAAATTTAGAACACGAAATATGGGATGTATTATTGTCATTTCAGTCTGGAGCAATCAATGATGAAAAGTTTCATTTGAAATCATCATTTCTTCTTTATCGAAACTACCAACTGTCAGTTATTGATGCACGTATTGTAATTTTTATTGAAGGCGTGAAATGGTATCAGTGTATTTATTCTTTTTGGTTTGCTGCTTCATCATGCCTTTGTCATCTCTAAGCAACCGCTGTTTCAATCTACGTTTTATATCTAAACTAAGCTTCTATAGCGCCCAATTCGTAACACATCACGAATCAGGCACTACGGAAACACGACTCCATCGCATCCAAAATGCAGTTCCCGAGTCAAGTGCGAAATATTCCGATGTGTTGTGTTGCGCTTATTTATAGACGCGTTTGTATCAAAGACGTTGGGGGTCTATGTGTTTGTGTATGTGTGTGTGTGTTTGGCTCCTCCTTTCTCAACCAGGGCTTGCCACCGGCTATGGCGGAGTTAAATATTCCGATGTCTTCCAATGGCCAAATATATCAACGGTTTCAGCACAATTTGCGTGATTGAATCAGGTATTTAGTAAAGTCCTTCCCGAGCACTCAAGGCTAACCTATTCATAGGGCGGCGCTGATCTTCCAAGCCAGGCGACTGGTCAAATTATATGATACCAGTGTTCTCAGCGCGCCCTGTTTACTTCGTGATTAATCCGCTATTTGCCATCTTATCTTAAAGAAGGCATCGACCTTAGGTTGCGGGAGTTGAACCACGACCTACTGCTCCAAAAACTCTACAACTGGATATTTGCTAAATTAATCATCCCTGGTTCGCACTGGAAACACGCTTAGAAAAAACACTGGATAGAAACAAATTGCGCTGCATAAATGACTCGGAAACGGAAACAAAGAACCGATGATAATTATAGGAATTTCCTTCAATCGGTCCCACATTATTATTATTATTATTATTATTATTATTATTATTATTATTGAAAATTAAGATTCCTGTGGTAAATAATTGTTGTCCTAGGAGGGCTGCTTGAACACATTACATAGTTGAATAGTTCATGAATAACCTTATATTATCTAAACAATATCTATTTTTATTATTATTATTAGATAACGAACTATTTGATTATTATATATCTTATTAATCATCCCTATTATTAAACACGCTTAGAAAAACACTAAGATTCAAATTGCGCTGCATAAATGACTAAAAACAAAGAACCGATGATAATTAGGAATTTCTGCAATCGGTCCCACATTATTATTATTATTATTATGAATAGTTTATTATTGAAAATTAAGATTCCTGTAAATAATTGTTGTCCTAAACAATGAATAGTTCTAACCTTATATTATCTAAACAATGGTCTTTGGTTCGATTTTAGGCAGAACTTTGACAACGTTCGGAACAGATAACGAACTATAAGCATGCAATTAATCGCCCAATTTAACAAGATATTCTGCGCCAGTGTGCAGTATGAAATGGCTGGGAGGTACCATATTGCGAACGCTGTAGAGCAAATGAGAGACCGGCAATTCTGATTATATTATTCTTGCAGCATTTGAAGCAATGAAGATGAGGACAAACGAAAATAAATTTGTTTTCCCCGAGGAATTTGTTAATTTCAATGACATTTTTACATATCTATATACTGACTGTTCAAAAGTCATCCATTGGCTTCTGTCACAAAACGAATTAATTTTAAAATGTGTTTTTGTTGTCTATAAAGGCTATTCTACAAAGAGCCTTATTTAAGTTTATATCTTAAATTGAAAATTTACTGTCAAGGCCGTGAAAAGGTTACTATGCGTAGAAAATGTGTCAAACTGCACGACATGTACACTCTGCTGCTGCTAAACGGTAGAGTCCTCTACTTTCCATGATTCCAGGTCGTGACTTGTTTTGAAATAATTTCAAAGCTACACCAATGAATGTTTAGATTTTAGAAGAAATCGTAAAATCATTTAAACACATTTTCAAAAGTTTTTTGCTTAAAAGGTGCATATTTTAACAAATCTCAAACTCCTCAACGTGAAACTATTTGCAATCTAACAAGTAAGTAAAACCTCGTGAATTTATATAACGCTTTAGAACTTTAATGCTGCAGTAGATCTAATTCTTATGCGCTTAAGAGAATTAAAGAAATTGTAGATATTTTTCGGAACGTTCTTCGCGTATCCGACCAATCTTAACTACGACGTCAGTCTAAATGCAGTTTTTAATCAACATTATTGCTTGGAAATAATAACATTCATTTTAATAATAAATAAAATTATAGTTAAGGTTCAGTTCTTGGCGCAACGTTCCTCTAAAGCTGCGCAATTGCGCGGTGGTCGCGCAGAGAAAATAATCCAGCCGCGCAAAAGATTTTGACTGCCGCGCAAATTTTTTCGACATGCAACTCATTTTTAAACAACTGCATTTAGAGAAAACAGCGCTAGAAATGCAGAAGATTTCCGCAACCTCATGCAAATGCTATATAAAGGGTTTGCGCCACTGACAAGCATTTAATTAAGCGATCCTGCATTTTGTTGTATTGCACGCGGGCTTGTCGCCGTGCAGAGCCCATGAGTTTTCACCGCGTGAATGATTCAAATTCTTCTGTACCACTGCTCCACCGCGCACCCTAATTCGGATGGGGCTTCAGTAAGGGGTCCTCCATATATTACGTATGCCAAAGTCACATTTTCACATCCCATCCCCTTACCCTTTAGAGTACAGGATCAACAACTAAGGTCACGTGACAATAGTCTACACGCTGAAACGCACAAATGCAACCATGCATTTTTATCCCCTGAATACGTACAAATTAGCTTATCCCAACCCAGTTCGAAAAGTAATTTTAGCCATAATCACAAGGCGTAAGTTGACTAAAACGGTTTCAGCCAAAAAAGCAATAAATGCAGTGTCAGCAATTCTCGTGGCCAATTGCCTGCCCGTGAGAAAGTAATTGTGTTCAAATTATATGTGTAATTTCAACCAATCTTCTGCCTGAGCTGTTGCTTTTTTATTTTAAAAAATCCAGTAGAGGCTAAAATGGCACCATCAGTGCGCAAAATCACCTAAATTAATCCAATTACCCCTCCCCTCAATGCGTACGTAATATTTGGATGGCGCCTAGTGCATGGAAGCATGTATTTTTAGTGGAGAGACATCGAAACCCTACTAAGAACAACAACCTTATTCAGTCATTCTTCTGTAAAGAAATCCCAAAACACGGTTTCAAGCATTTTCTGACCCTCCATGTCCTTAATAGTTATATTGCGATTTGTGACTAAACTTTGCTGCTATTAAAGTTTACATATCCTACCTGTATGTGTTGATTACTGAAGAAGCCAATGAGATTAAAATTTATGAAGGAATTGCATAATAGACATCTTTTTTCTAATTACCCTTCTATGTTCATTTGTTCTTGAAAGTTTAAGATCAGGGGCAGGATTTTGCACAAAAATTCACACGGTAGTTTATTGTGGACAAAATTTTTGAACTTTGCACAGAAACCAGCAAGTCTTAGAGGCAACGTTGTTCTTGGGGGATATTAACTTTAAACGAATATGGTTTACTTTAACGTAAACTAAATGTACAGTAGATTCGTACGGTTGCTATATCCCTGTCTCCAAAATACTTAACATCCGTGTAACCTGTAGTTAGCAAAAATGCAAACGCAACAAGATGGATCGTGGAAAAATCTGTATATTTGGTCAAAAATAATATATTTGGTCAAAGCTAATAAATTGTGACCTTGTGATTTTACAAGTTCATTCCAAGCTTCTAATCCATTTTCTCAAAATTGTACTTTTTTTGTTAGGCCACTGTCGTCCTCAGCGCCTCAAATAACATATCTTGCAAATAAAACATTAACATTGCTAACTGTTCTCTTTAAGTATATGTAAACTGTACCGTTAACAACAAAGAAATAAAAGAAACTATTACACGACTTTGTATTTGTTTACCAGACTCAGCTTCTTTTATTAATAAATTGTTCTTTAAATATTGTATAAAATATACTTAAAATTGCATCTCACTAATTCTCTTTCCATGTAGCCAATAGATCAAGTGAGCCAATAGCATTTGAGCCAATACAGGCCCTTGAAAGTGTACACTGCAACTGACAATGCCAGTTTCACGGGGGTCTTAGGCAGGGCGCGATTTGTAGGGGGAAGGGGGATTCCCCCCACTGCCCAACTGCACCCCTACTGCTACATCCCCCACCACTACATCCCCCTACTGCTACACTTCCCCAACAACTACATCCCCCAAGCTCGACATATTTTCCCCACTGCTCCAGGTCACAAATCGCACCCTGGTCTTAGGGTTAACAAACGCAGCTAAACGAGTTGGAGAATGCCTGATCAATTCATGAAATTCTACCTCACAACAATAAAAACCACTATTTTAACATTTCATGGTCTTTGACCAGGTTGGAAAATTCATCAAAAACTTATAAACCAGATTTTCTACTAAATTCCCGACTAATGTCTAAAAGTTCACAAATACGGTAAAATAAATTAATTTGCAAATTTAAAATTGAATATGGGTGCAGACTTGACTCCTCTGGTCTGGTCCCAGTCAATACTTTAAAAGCTGAACATTGAAAGCTCCTATAGTCCGCCTTACTGCGCCAACCAGAGTCGTAACAGCCATGTGGACAACCTGGCCAAATGCCAAGGGCCCCCGACCTGCAAAGTGCCCTCGACCCGAGCCAAAAATTTTTTCTCACAAAGTTTTAAAGTTGTCAGATCGAAAAAAGACCGACAAGCAAAAAAGGTCAACATTTTCGCAAACTTGTCAGATCGTCTCTGGAAAGGGCCCCCTGCCCGTTTTTCGCCAAGGGCCCCGAGCATATTGCTACGCCACTGGCGCCAACCGACTTCATCTTAAAACCCCAGCCTAATACTTTTAAAAACTAATCTAATTTCGCAATAACGCAATGAAAGTGTTTTCCGATCATTTTGCTCTGAAACTCCGCTAAAAATAGAGAACCGATACAGAAGAGTCTTGCATCAAGCGATTAAGCGATTTTGCCGTACTCATAGGATTTTTAAAACGCGTAACAAAGGAATGTTCCTGGCAAAATTTTAAAAGAAAATTTAAAAGACATTTCAATATCCATTTCTCTCATTTTGTCTTATTTAGCAAAAATATAAATAATTCTGCCTAATACATTTGCCATATTGTCAGTCGAATTGAATCGGAGCTTTTGTTTTCATGGTTTGCCATTTATTCAAACTTAAAAGATTGTTTTCAACTAACGTTCGCCAGATGGCCGAATACATTTTAAATTACATTTTAATGACTAGGGTCGATGAAATGGGCCGCGGTTTCAAAATGTTTGGGAAATCCTTCATTTTAATGCTTTATAATACACGTTTAGGATTTGGGTTTTCACAAACATATGACAGGCTTTTATTTATAGGAGAATTATAGCCAAAATGTTGCATTATACTAGTCTGACAGTGGCTTGCTTGCTGTATTTTGGCAGCCTGCAAGAAAATACCGGACACATGCATGTCCGATATTGCCTCAATTTTTACACCGGACAAATAGGCAAAATATCAGACAGTCATGTTGAAAACCGGACATCTAACAACCATATAGATTCACTATAATTTACATATGACCACATGGAATTTTGCTTACAGTGATGTATCTCCCTTGTGCCTGCTATGTCTTTGTTTTTCTCTCTCCTATTCGCATCCTTCGTTAATAAATTCTCATTTCTCGCGATTGAATCGTGCGTGTCTTTGTCGTCGTCAGCATGGCACACGAATATTAATCGATGTTCGTTGCATGTATTCGATGTGATTGTCTACCATTTGCATGTCGAATAAGTCCAAACATTTATCACTAATCAGCTTCTACGTAGAAAACAATCAAATTAGCATATAGGGGCTTAGGAAAACCTGCAGCCGTTCTAAGCATGCGAGATCTCAACGAGTTAGAAGACTTCCAGCTAACTGTCTTGTATCTGGGAGTTCAATTTTTATTGTTCAAATGCTTGTCGTGTTTCGTTCAAGTAGTTCAGTGCCAAATTCAACCTCAGTTAAACCCCCAAATCGTTATGTTTTCCATCGCCTCTATCGCTGGCGCAGTCTCCATGGGCCGCAGTATAGCCGTGCACTTAAATCCAACTTTACGTCAAAGACAATAAAATCTGCCTCCTCCCTCACGACTTTAGATCAGGCTTCGGTCCAGATTTTCCGCTGTGGATAAAGTTCTACCAAACGACCCCCCAATTCACGCAAACCAAAATCCGCGTTTTATGTGGCGTAAGTGGCCGCTGAGCAACACGAACATGCCTAACACGCCACCGGACAAAGTCAGCGAAATATCTGATAGAAGGCACGCATTGCATCGCGACCGCCGCTCTGCTACAAACGCAAAAGACTCGATCAGGTGCCATGAAGGAACGCGGACGACAGAATTTAACGAACGGTCTGTCGCTCGCGATACAAAGCAGAATTAGAAATCGGGGGGAAATGATCGACGACCCAAAGAGAACGACGCTGCAGCAGAATGTCAGAGAGAGAAAGGACGGGGGCCCAGGTGGGTCGAATATTAACAACGCCTCGTCGAATCAATTTCACAGAAGGATCCGTCAGAGGAAATAAGACACCGGCAAAACGCTCCAATTGAAAAAATTCCTCCTTTTCCGCTTCGAATGAGGCATGAATTATGGAAAAAAGTAATTTCTCCCGGTTGTTTTCCGCTCTTTAATGTTTTTACTGATACGTGATATGACAGACACACGGGGGTGGGCGGTTGATTTCCTCTCCCCACGAGCTCATATTTGTTCATTATATCTGGGAGACAAACATCTCTTGGTCTAAATAGGCAGTTTCCCTCTGAGAAATGATTTTTTTAGCTCAAAAGATCTCGATGGGGTTAAAATAAATAAATAAATTGATGTCCCATGAGCGACAATGGATAAGTGCATATATATAGGCTGCGTTCATTTCGTCAACAGATCACTGAAAATTCAACTGTTCTCAGTTTTTATATTTTAAAAAAACTTTATTTTAACCAGCTAAGTTGATCAGAATAAATAATATTCAAATGTCGAGTAGTTTGTCTTTATTAGAGATTTTAGAAAATACCTTTCGGAACATCGCACGATGCCAATTTCACGTAGGCAAAATAGTAGGATCCTACGAACGAATAGAAGTTGTTCGACTCCTTCCCGGAACAATACCAGTGATCGGGACCGTAGAGGTCAAAGTTCACGTACTTCAGAAACCACGTGGGCGACGTCTGACCCGACTCGGGCATGTTGCGAAACCCGCAGGCGGTCAGCTCGCCCCACCCGTCGCAGCGAATGCCCTGCTTGTCGGCGCTCAGCTCCATCGTCGTGTTAGTCCGACAGTCGCGAATGTTCTTTACGGACACGATCCTCGTCTCTTTCGTATTCGGATCGAAGACCGTCAGATACGACGGATTCCAGCCGGACTCGAGGTTGAAAGTCAGTTCGAGGTCGGTGAGAACGCAGTAGCTGGAGTAGGACAGAAACTTCAACATGTTCAGCATCTCGTCGTCCATGACGGCCGTCTGTACACGGATTCGTCTCTGGTTGACCAGCGCCCAATCGAACGTCAGGTAATCTCGACCAACCCTGATCCAGACGGACCCGTCCGAGGTGAGGCTGATGTAGGCCCCGTGCCGATAGCCCTGGGCGTCTGTGATGGTCGCGAAGCCTCCGTCCAATTCACACCAATTGCCTTGAAACGAACAAAAGGCGATGGGAAGCAATTCTAACTTAGAAATCTTATTCCCAGAGATGTAGCAAGTACACAATGGTTCAAGTACAAGTACAAGTACCTGGCCTACAAGTACAAGTACAAGTACTTGCATTCCATAAACTCCGAGTACAAGTACAAGTACAAGTACCTGGCCTTCAAGTACAAGTACAAGTACAAAAAATTTGTACTCGAGTTGTACTCGAGTACAAGTACAAGTACCAAGTACTACATCTCTGCTTATTCCATTCATTCGCAGGATCAAGAAGGTCTAAGAAGGATCAAAGCGATCCGTCGTTATCTTCCACTACCGGACGTGATAAAGTTGGTGAGCGCTCTTATCCTGACACGCGTGGACTATTGCAACAGTCGGACACTCGGACTCCCGGACAGCCTGCTGAATCAGAGTTGTCCATGGGTCGGTTTTCTCAACCCAAACCCAACCCAACCCATCAAATTTCCAACCCAACCCAACCCAACCCAACCCAAACAAAATTCATGTTTTTCTGACCCAAACCAACCCAACCCATCCATACAAAAACGTGAAAGTAAATCGCAATTTTAAAAACATACATGATTCAAGCACATAAATAGTTATTTGCTTATTTCGAGTTGTTATTGCAATTTTAGAACATAAATTCATCATTCTCATAATTGAGAAAAATGATTGTATTAATGCCAGCGTCGCCGTGATGTGATGCATTTAATTTAATGTATGTATGTATGTATGTATTCGAAACAACTTCCATAGTGCCGTAACATAGACTGGTCAAAGAAGCACGTTGCGTCGGCAGCCATGGGGGGTTTGACCCCTCAAACCGCGTCAGAATGTTAAAAATAGATGGAAGCACATTAACACAATTTTTCGTCGGTAGCCAGAAGTAACCCCCTCCCTCTTGGCTACACTGCTGGACATCGATTCGCTTGATCAGTTTTTACAGACAAGAAGAATAGTTCACTGTTATAAGACTAGATGAAACACAATTACAGTTACTGAGAACACACACACAGACACACACAGACAGACACACACACCAGCTCTAAAACGGAAGAAAATCTCAAGACAAATATCATGAAGAAAATCTATAATTATATTGTAGAGATAAGGCATCAACCTGTGATTTTGCAAAGTTGTTCTGATGGAATTTCGATCAAACGAACAAAGGCGACTGATTAATAAATTTCTTAAAATCTTATCGCAAAATGTTTGACTGAGAAACATAACAGGTAAAACCAAGTTGTGCCTCTTCCCTCATGGATTCCAAAACACGTGCTTAGTATGCTTAATGGTTAATCCAGTCCTGCTATTGTCAACTGAGTTGTACTCGGTTTATAAAAACCAAGTACTGCGTTAAAACAAGTCAACAACAGCCGTTCACAGGATTTGATCTATCTGAATATCTATTGTCCACTGTTTACAGACTTCTGAATGCACTGCCTACGATGGAATGTAGGCTAACGTATATGGCGCCATTTTTAATGACATAATACAAGAAATAGCTAATACTTTGTCAACGCAGAAAACAGAAAAACTATATTTAACGTGTTTAACAGAATAACTGGTGGTCGATTTTTTCAACCCAAACCCATCAATTTTCCAACCCAACCCAACCCAAACAAATTTTTTGCTGAAAACTCAACCCAAACCCATCCATACAACAACGTGAAAGTATAATCCAATTTTAAAAACCTAACCCATGGACAACTCTGTGCTGAATAGCCTTCAATCAGTTCTTAACGTTTCTGCGAAGGCTAATCTCGGAGCCAGGTGGAACGATTGCACGTGACACCGCTGTTATGAGACCACCTTCACTGGCTCCGGATACCTGAACGGATAGCATTCAAACGATGTTGGTTGACGTTCAGAGCTTTACACGACCCGTGCTGTCCGGAGTATTTATCGAGACTGGTGCACCGACCCTCCCTATCTGACAACGCTCGCAGCTACGATCAATCGCCGGGTCCAGCTTGTCGTCCCTCCCCCCGTCTAAGACGGCCAAATTCGATCCAGATAGATCTGTCTCGAGGACGCTCGAACCCTTGACTTTGGAACTCCCTCCCCTTCGAAATAAAAACCGAAACCACTCCTGACAAATTTGCAATGAAACTCAAGACGCATCTTTTGTGCATTTTATTGTATCAGAGGTTCTTTAAAGCGTTCTTGACTATGGCCTTCAACCAGGCACATAGCCTATACAAAATTGACATTTATAATAATAATAATAATAATAATAATAATAATAATAATAATAATAATAATAATAATAATAATAATAATAATAGCAGGAAGAAGATTCAGAGACGACAGACAGAAAAAGTGCAATATGACATAATAAAAGATATGGATATATATAGACCAAAACATTATTATTATTATTATTATTATTATTATTACGATTATTAATGTATTATTCACGAAATAACCCAACCCAATCCATTAATTTCTATTTTTCAAAAATCTGCGCAAATATTCGCAAAACAGAAAATGCCCCAATGTCAGTTGCGAATCGGGGGTATGCATATATATACATATATAATTATGCATATATATATATACATATTTATATGTGTATGTTTGTGTGTGTTTGCGTAATTAGAATTTTATGACTTTAACTATGATTTGAAACAGTATGTAGTATGTTATTGCAAATTTTAATAATATAATATTTTAATATTAATATTTAGTTCTACTTCAAGCTAAAGGGGGCCAGAGATCACTAGACTATGGGCAGCATATGGGCTGAAATCTATGTCAGCCAACTTGAAATATGAGGTGCAATCGCCAGAGCCAATTTAATAGGCGCCCAGAATTCCTCTGGACATCTATCATGCACAGTTGAGGCGATGACACAAATATGCTGGTAAATATGCAGCTTCTATGCAAAGACTTAAGGTCACATTTAATAGATCGTTTATCGATATTACAGTAGCGAAACAATTTATAATTCTGAAATCGTTTACCAGAATAGAGGGCGCGATCAATTTGGGAAAGAGAGAGAGAGACAGAAAGAACGAATGAACGTATAAATAAGCGTAACGTTTACTTGTAATCGGAATGCAGTAACTACTGCGTCTAATACAGCGGTTCTCAACCTGTGTGTTTGCGAATTATAAGGGGGGTCGAATGACGATTTGCCAGGGTCGCCTGTTACCTTCAAAAATAATATAATATTTTGTATCTTTTTTAGTTCTACAAAACTTGTAAAAATACAAAATTAAATTTGCAGTTACTCGTTTTTGAAATATAATTGCCATTCGAGGATAGGCATTGCAGACAATTGAATCAGAATGATTTCAAACATTTTACTTGTTGTAGCATTACTTGTTTTAATAGATCGTTTATCGATATTAACTAAACAATTTTTACGGTTGGGGAATCGATGGCGCATCAATTTGGGAAAGAATTGAATTGAAAAGGTCGAATGAACGTATAAATAATCGTAACGTTGAGAACCGCTGGTCTAATACAAGTGATAGCAGAGTTACGTCATTAAGATGCAGAATGAAGAAAAGCAGGAATGTGATCGAACTGAAAATTACAAATGCCCTTATCGTTCAATAGGCCAATGGCGCAGCCACAGAGAGGGTGGGGTGGGGACGCCCATATTCTGACTGGGACCGGTCGTGGGATTTGGGCAAAACCGCCGAGTAATTTTTCTTGAGGGGGGGAGGGGTAGGTATAGCATGATCGAAGAGAATACATGAATGAGCGAAAAACTCCTCGACAAGCTGTTTTTTTGCTCGACGCAGATTTTTTTATCCTAAAATGCCGGTATGCCCCCTTATTCCGGAACCCTGGCTACGCCTCTGCAATCAACACGCTAGTATTTTGAGGCATAATGCCCTCTCAAGACCAACGTCTTGGTCTTGATTTCGGTCTTGCTGATCGGTTTCTTGGTCTTGATCTTGGTCTTGAAACTTAACTACCTCCGTAAAATGTCCAAAAATGCTGCAGTTTCCTAGTTTTGAGGTTTATGGATGGATTTGAACCGAAAGTGTCGTTCCGGTCTTCACATTTTATTGGTAAATTCGGCAGAACAGATCCGCTCGAAGGAAGCTCAATCTTTCTCTTTTCCGTAGCAATTTCACAAAGATTTTCGCATTCATTCTATACGCGTCGCGTGATTGGACAATCTGTCACTTCCATCGAAGGCAATCGGTCATCGTTAGCGCCAGCGCGGACTTTCCTTGCTCAAAGTAAGACCATTGAAACCGCTGACACAGCACATTCGATTCTACCAAGTCAGGGTCTGGAAGCGCCAGCACGTGATAACATGCACGACACCATAGTATTTGCGGTACCTAATGATGAAGCAAGTTCATTATATCAATTCTGCCATGTTGGATTCGAATGGTGCCTTCAAAGACAAAATCTTCATAGGATGTTGGGTCACAAGGCTTATTAACCCATTAACCGTGTATTTAACTGTAACTCAATATAAAATGGACGGATATATCCGGGATCCCCAGTTAAGGGGTTAAGCCTTAAGATAGCGGCTGCAATATCTGACTTAGAAATCTGCAAGATACTGTGAGAATTACGAGTTTAATTGCGCAAACTTCTCAAATGCTTCTATGACCTAGTTATCGAAGGGTCTGCGTCCCAATGTAGCCAATCTATATGGTAAAGGCAGCTGGAGCCAATATTATCCACCATATTACGCTCAGTGTTGTCATGGTAACCGTTGCCTAGATGTCTACAAGGTAAACATTGAGTTGAAACACTCTCAATGTAAAATGGTGGAAAACTGGTTTCACTTTCAGACACCATCGACTGGTTCTGAGATTCCGGTGATAATTAAATCCTATCACTATTACAACCTCTACGTAGACTTAGACAAGACAGCGTAGCGCTACATTTCCTAATCAGCTATTTATTTCGAACCTGTTGGTGAAAGACGTCTGCCCCCAAAACAGCCAATTCTCACCAATATTGTGGTATTAATCGTTTATTTGCAAATTTTCCTACCAATAACAAAATGAATGCACTTTGGAGTCTAAGTCTAAGCCCTCAATTACAACTATTCACTGTGGCAATCAGCGCACCATCTACACCCCCCCAATAAAAAAACAATAAAGTCTCATGGATAAATGAAATATTATAATAATACACAATTCGGCATAATATATACAGTCGACAATTATTTACCAGCTCCGACAAGTCTTCGTGTTTTGCGGTCGCATTCCAGCAGAATTCACGCAGTCTATAATATTTAGGCGCATTCGTAGATTAGGGGCGCGGTGGAATAGCGGGTTCGAATCTGGCCCTAACCACTACGTAGCGACCTCTAGGAAAGTTGTTTGCCTCTAATATGGACCGCATTTTTACGACTCAACTTTCATAAATGATTTAACGTGCGTTAGCGACGGCTTTCTGTACCTTGGTTGCACTATGAAATTAAAGCAGTTTTCTCGGACGATTTTTTTGTCCCGCAATAATACTATCACACTATTAAATTTAGAGTTAAATGACGTCTCTTTCTGTTTCTCTTTTCATAGTCTGCGTTGCTGCTTCCTCACTCTGGCTGAAATCTGGAATCGAGCTTACCCGGCTGACCACTAAATTTAGGCTATAGCTATTTCAACGGTAGATTAAACGTCTAGGAATAGGCTGCTACTACGGTACCTGCTTTCGAAAGCGCTATAGAAATTCATGAGATTTTACTTACAGTTACAACCACGTAATAATAATATTAATAGCAATAGCAATAATATCTCTCTTTTTCTGAATAATTATCCGTCCTTGAAAGAGCTGCATAGGAAACGTTGCAACAGGTTTTTCGTTGTCCATATTATGGCCTTGTTTTCTTTTATCCGTTCTTACATGTATGACCGTTTTTTGATTGATGAGAATTTAGGAAAAGTCGTCGTTTCATCTCCCTTTTCCACGACATGACACCGTTCGTTTGGAGATGATTGATTGATTGATTGATTGATTGATTGATTGGCAGAGTCTTAACCTGCAAGAATCGTCACTGTCCCTTGAATTTAATGGATGACATCGTCGCCAGAGTTTCAGTTCATTTTTCTTAATTCATTATCTTGTATCATTACTTCTTAAAATATTTCTAAGGACCAAGATTGAGCTTGTGCCTAATTGGAGACACGCTCATATTTTCCTAATTTGGATCATTAGAAGCACGCTCCACTTAGTTAATACCAACATTTCTTGTTCGCTAAAGTAGATTTTCAGTAAAATTCTGTCGCCGAATACGCTAATTATTGCTGAATGAGCAACATTTTAAAATAAAATATCGATCATGCAGTTTTATTACTGTCTAAATATACCGATAGTCCTCTATAGGGGCCTAGGCCCTAGCGAAGTTTCGTGTTAGTAAGATTACTGTAAGTCTGTTAATGGTGACAACGACAAAATGATGATGATGATGACGTTGATGAGGCTATACATTTATATTGGTATAATAATTAATGTTGGTATAAAAAACTGACGTCACTATGTCAAAGATCTATCCTGCAATCATGAAATACACAGTTATAAGTTGCATGTTGTGCCAGTATTAATCTCATCTCAGTTTGGCTTCTATAGTTTGTACAGAGGATCTGGAATGGACACGTGCTAATAGGAGATTAATTGATTAGAACAGTAATGGAGGGCAGTATACCAGGAAAGTAGACAAAAGGCAGACCAATGAGTATGCTATTGGACTGGATGATGAAAACAGATGCGCAGCCAAATAAAAGCTATGCAGGAATCAAAGAAGATAGCCTATAGACACAGAGAGGAATGGAAACAATGGAGCCCTGAACTTCTCCCAAGACAGAGAACATGATGTTGAGTTTGAACATGCAATGGTCAAAAAATTATTCGCGGCTTCTCCCTCTATATTTGCTCCTCAAAAATGAGACATTTCGTAATCAATTTTTTTCTCTGAAGAGACAGTCGTCAATTTTTTTGGTTAGAAACTTGCGAAAATTCCATATGTGACCATTTTGAAACTTTTGCTTGAATCTGCTAAAAATTCCAAACGAACTTTTGCAGTGGCGTGGCTAGGATTTTTATGCCCTAATGCAAAAATTATTAATGGGCCCCTTCAACTTAAAAAGTCACAACATGACGAACAGTGCACTAAGGCTTAAAAACTGTTAACACTTAATAATAACGCATCGTCTGTCACCGGATTCCGGAAACTGAAAACTGTAAAACGGCTTTGTTTTTGTAGCGCTGTCATATTTAATACCCACCAAATATATCTGATTAAGACTGATTTTTAATGTGTTTTTAATTATTTACTTTTGTTATTATTTACTTTCTTTTTTACATTGGTGGTCAAAAAGAGTCCCAGTTCTTCTGGGCCCTAATGCCTTGCTTGTTCTTGCTACATGGTAGCTACGCCTCTGAACTTTTGGCATTCGAACTTTTGTCATGTCTCCGATGCTATCAGCGTTTGTGTTCGTTTCCACAGTTGCCTAACTTCACACGTCGAATGGCGCATCATAAATTTCATCAAGGTAAACATTTTAAACGATATAACGACTTTTATTTGGTTGTCATTCTCGACAATCTACAAATTGATCTGATGACTAAGCAACTGACATATCCATTGATGTTGAGTAGCAGTTTTCAGAGAAGCACAGTACAACTGTCAACTGTCCACTAGGGCGTTTCCATTTATCATGCAAAATTGTCACTTAACTTCTGGTAGTTTAGAGATAAAAAGCTTCTTTCGTCTTCTCTTGTCCTTTCATTTATAATTCGGAGGTACATGCTACGCTCGTCTCCACTTATCTCGTTTCATTTGTCGACATAACAGCCCTTCCTGTAGTGAGTCCGGACAATAATTATATTGATAATACCTATCCGTCAATTCTTCTTCTTCTTCCTCCTCCTCCTCCTCCTCTTCTTCTTCTTCTCCTCCTCTTTCTTCTTCTTCCACTTCTTCTTCTTCTTCTTCTTCTTCTTCTTCTTCTTCTCCTCTCCTTCTTCTCCTTCTTCTTCTTCTTCTTCTTCCTCCTCCTCCTCCTCCTCCTGCTCCTACTCCTTCTCCTCCTCCTCCTCTTCTCCTTCTTCTTCTTCTTCCTCTTCTTCTTCTTCTTCCTCTTGCTTTTTTCGCTGTTGTTGCTCTCCTTATTGTCCTTCTTCGCATTGTTGTTTGTCTTCTTCTTTGTGACGTTGACGCGTATAACTCTATTTTGGATTCACTCGATCGCACTGTGTGTTCACGATAGAAGTCAGCTTCTGTGTTATCTATATCTCTAGTGGACGCGCATCTGTTGCATTTCTCTCCAGCATCATCAATTAACTGCTCTGTTCTGTTTCTTCAGTTCAGGGCCTTCAGAGGCTGAAGGAGGCCCGGGTCATTTCGAAATTTTGAGACCCTGAACTCCAACAGTTGTGGACTAATGGAGTATTATAACAAGGACTATTAGTCCATGCTATCTATAGTTATAACATTTAAATTGAAGAGCGACTAAAATAACACAGAGGTATACTGTTTTTAGATATTGTGACATGTGTAGGATATTTACCAGGTCTTAGTTACACATTAACTTAAAACAGAGGCCCCCAGAATTTGAGGCCCGGGCCAAAATGACCCTGCTGACCCCCTCCCTCTGATAGGGCCTGCTTCGGCTCATGTGATCAGCCTGAGACCATTGAATCGGAAAACTTGAAATCTTTTCTACATCTTCTTCAGAGTCAGATTTTAAAATCGTCATGTCACATCTGGTCATGTCAACGATTTTTGCGACCTTATCTTTGCATCAAAGTCTTTGTCAAATTCTCTTTCAACTTTCCATTCCATGCAATCAAAAGTGGTCCCCATAGAAAACTAACAAACGAAAGACGAAAAGAGAGGCCTTCACATCTGCAGGAACCTTGAAATAAAGGCGATTAGTTTATCGACAAACACATCTAAAGACGTTTCCGGTGGTGGTTATACTAGTCGCCACGCGAAGAGAAAACCAAAACAATAACCATCGGACGAAATAAGAACCAACAGTTCTTCTTACGTTGGCTGCGTAAAATCAAGGTTTCAGAAAGACATAACATCAGTCTCTGTACCACAAAAACAAGGCACTCGACAAGAATGTCAATAACTCGACTGGAATCCACTAGAGGACAAGAGGGCAAAGAATGAGATTACACGGCAAGACCATAATGTCAATGAATGGATGGGTGGAACACAGTGGTTCTCACACACAGGGCAGATCCCACTGAACCACTGCTCAAAACAATGTCATTATTATTTAACCAGCGCCGGTAAATTATGCACGCGACTCTTTGCTATACAAAGACTGCAGATTCTTGAGTTGAGTCAGACATACGCTGAAGTGGTGTAGGAATGGGGCGGGGAGGGGCGGTCCGCCCCGATAGGCACGTTCCTAGGGGCGGCATTTTGAGGGACAGCAAATTTTCAAGGGCGAAAAATGGAAAATTGCAAACGGAAGTTTATCATAGCGTTTAAAATATACAAAATTTATGTACGAGATACGTTAACGACCAACGACACCCTTTTGCTCGTCAGACTTTTTCAGGCGATTTAAAATTTGCCCAAACTTCCGCCGCGGGCGGCGCCATCCCACCCTACGCCACTGATACGATGATGTCTCTTTGATTGGTTCACTTGTCAACGACAGTCTGATATTCTATAGCAATTCCTTGGTGATGCATTCAGAGAATAGTTAATCAAGCCCATAATATATATATATATACATATACAATACATATATATGCATATATATATATATATATATATATATATATATATATATATATAGTGTGTGCTCGAGAATTTTGGCAAAATACTTTTTTATAAAGTTGCGATTTGCACCTTTTTCTGCAATAGCGTCCTAACGTATCCTTCTTAACAGCCCACGATGCGTTAAGTTTAACCAACACGTTAAAATAAATAAACACTATTAAACAGCCATTTTAAATGTCATTTTAAATTCACCAAAGTCTCAAATGTACTCTGAAATCGGTAAAACTCTAGAAAGCCTGCTCATCCAATAGAATCCGAACTGGGAATTCTCTCCTCCTCCTTCCTCCTCCTAAATCCTCTCAGCCGAAACAGTGGCATTGATTTTGTTCACTTCAAGTGTATCGCTTATGTTGAGTCCTTTTGTCTTTCGGTTTCCCTCTCGATTTAGCGTTTAGCTGCGAATCGCACTTTGAAGATCAGTCATCGAAGACTCCGACCGCTCTATACCGGACGCTTTCTGGCCATTTAGGTCTTGGGATGGCGGCGGCGTATTCTCTTTTATTGGACGAGTGACGTACACCGCCTCCGTTGATCATATTTCCGTTTGTTTTGATTCAAATAATCTGAGAATCTTGTCTATTTGCCAATCATCGATTTTGTGATAGACGGAGAAGAGATTCGTTTATTCGTTCGTTCATTCGTTCGTTCATTCGTTCGTTCGTTTATTTATTCTTTATTTCTTTCTTCCTTTCTTTCTTTTTTCAATACATTCGTTCGTTCGTTCGTAAATTCATTCTTTCTTTTTCAGTCTTTTTGTGTATTCGTTCGTTCGTTCATTCATTCATTCGCATAAGCTACTGTCAAGTTATGAAATGCTGCGCATTTTCACTGTTATAGAATTTTGAAGATTGAGTTCAATTCTTGGCAGAGAACATTTCCCTTTGCGCTTTTGTTTCGTGAATGATCCATCGAGATGAAACATGATCTAAATCATAGAAATGTAAGAACGGAACCATATTCAGTTTGGATTTGGAATTCTAAAATTAGAAGAGCTGAGCTACTGTACGTTTCGGATCACCAACATTGCTGGCTAAGCAAGGCTCCGTTATAGTAGTGGCGCTATAGAAGCTGATTGATTGATTGAGTGATTGATTGATGGTTTTACCCCCTCCCTCTCTAGTCGGAATTCGCGGGCTTTGACTTGCTACAGAGCTGATCCTCATGATCCTAGAAGAACACGCAGTAGGCCTAACTATGCAAACAGAATCTCTGTAGCTATTCTAGCTTTCGATCTAGTAGCGTGACTATGAAAGCCTTGTCATACGCGCAACATTCGGCTTGCGATTGCCACTGTCGGCTGCACCAGAACAGACATTGACATGGGCGCCCGCACATTGAGGCAAGAGGGGGCACTTGCCCCCTGCAAAATGCAAATACCAATATTTTCACAGTGAAATTTGAAAACATGCTAAAAATATTAACCGTGACCATTGTGTTTTGCTGGGAAAAATTCCATGATCACCGTGTTTTGCCCCTGGAAAAATTCCTGTTGGCGCTGATGGACGTTGGTCGTTAGCTATCTAGAACGCGCAGCGCAAGTTTCATCGGAATTGCAAATGTCATTACTATTCTACTTGATTCTAAATAAGTAAGTAAACCGAGAAAACAGGAAAATGGAAGAATTCGTCGTTTAAGCCACGCTCCCTATGATGATGACTACAACGACGACGACGACGACGACGACGACAACAACGGAGGATCAGACCAACAAACTTTTAGAAATGCCGATCTTCGATCGTGTGAACGCAGAAAAATTTCAATCATCTTCGTTGCAAAAAAATAACAAAATCGCTTTTACTTTTTGCGCCGAAATCCAAAAGAAGAGTTTCCACAGAAGACAGATTGTAAAAAGAGTACGTCCGTCGTTCGACTAGTAAACTATCTTCAATCTTCGATCATGTTTTCTCACTATCTCTCTCTCCCTCTCTCTCTCCCCCTCTATTTCTCCCCTTCTCTCTTTCCTTCGCTTTCTCTTTCTCTCTTCTCACTTTCTCTTTCCCCTCTCTTTTTCCCATTCTCTCCCTTTCTCTCTGTAGCTTTATCTCTTTCTCTCTGTTTACTTTTTTCTCTCTCCCCTTCCTTTCTTTCTATTTCTCCCTCTCTTTATCTTTTTCTTTCTTCCTTTCCCCCTCTCTTTCTCTCATTCCTTCTTCTCCGGCTTGGTTCCGTCATTCGAATTTCACGGGGTCGAAATGACGTCTTCGATCGAGGCACGGTGACATTCCGTTCCTTCCATCGCAATATCTTGAGTCCATTACCGCGGAGAGAGAGAGAGGCTTTCTTTCTTCTCCCCATAAAGCAATCTTTATTGCCCGGATCTTTCTCGCCTGACCTGAGCGCAGTAAACTTCCATCGCTAAGACCGTTTAAGCCCGATTCATTAACAGATCGGCTGAACTTACGTCGGCTTACAATGCGGTTAACGACACCTTCGCGTCCAGCATATCGGCGCCTGTCGCCAGAACCCTGTACAGCGTACAATGTCCTTTCAGCGTCAGACAGCTTTGTTGTAAAAGCAGTTCAAACACGAGAGGCGATACATGCCACGAAATGACAAATCAGAAGGAACAGGCCACAGATGGATACTGCAACGTGCAATTTATGATCCACACTGCAGGGTATCATGATACACCGTCTAGCGTCGGATCTTTATACGCCGGCATTTCTGTGCATTATGAAGTGGCGCTATAGAAGTTTTAGTGCGTTTACTGCGTTTGAGGAACGACTATTCGAATAATTTGGTTCACGGACGTTACTTCTGCGTCACGTTCCAACGCATGACGTCATAATTACGTAGAAATGACGCAACGGAAAATTGAATACATTTCCGCTTCGTCTTTGTTCCTACTTTCGGTTTTCCAGCTGAGCGACAGCGACACCGGAAGACTTCACTTCCGCAGTTCCGGTTTTCCACTCGAATATCAGCAGATGGAATTGGTAAAAGGAAAAGCGTGTTCCGGTCTCCGTGGATCTCTTCTCCGAATCTTCCGCTGCATTTGCTGCGACAACGTCTGTTGCATCGTTGCTCATGCCGTCGGTCGTGCAGTTGTCGTTGTCATGTGTTGCACAGCAGCAACAGCAACAGCAGCTGGTGCTGTTGCTTGTCGTTGATTTTCCGGTGGAAGAAAAGAATCTGAGAGTTTCGTTGTTTGTTTCAGCATCTGATGTTGATCAGTTTTTCGCAGTCATTAGTTATACAGCTGCCCGTTGTACAGCTATCCTTGTTAATAAGTAAGTAAGTAAGTAAGTAAGTAAGTAAGAAATATTTGGCGCATTAATACAGCGCATTGAATGTAGTTTCTATACTTGGACAATACAAACTAAAACTTTCCACTCTTCTGCTTTTTTTAGTAATACGCAGTGTCGTATTTGTAGAGGGGTAAATCGGGAATTCCTGATCACTGCCTAATGAACCACCCCTCCCCCACTGGTTCCCTTTATGTGTATCAGAGGGGAAGTTTCACGCCGTCATATTAACCTATTTAAGGAACTTATTTAGCATAATGAAACAAATTAAAAAAATCCCACTAGTCTCTGATTATATAGATCAT
The DNA here is from genome assembly GCA_018105865.1 of Metaphire vulgaris. Taxonomy (NCBI): domain Eukaryota; kingdom Metazoa; phylum Annelida; class Clitellata; order Crassiclitellata; family Megascolecidae; genus Metaphire; species Metaphire vulgaris. Next base: position 6,639,434 of record CM030862.1, read on the forward strand.
AGACTACTAAATGAAAATCATTGAGGAGTCCATGATTCTATCCTCCATTCGCATGATTCGAGTCCATGTTGTCTAAGGAGGCGGATCGATCGGCTCAAAGACCCTTGGAAAACCGGTTATTTGGCCTAAAAACCTAAAAACCTAAGCTACCATGGACTATCGTGCATTTTTCTAAAGCAGTATTTAATGTTACAGATATATATATATATATATATATATATATATATATATATATATATATTAAATTAGGCTCCAATTGTCACCTTAGAGCCTAAAATTTGCGAAATAAAAACCTGTACAGTAGTTACGTGACACTGAATATTAAATTCTCACAATCTCCCCACACTGTATATGTATCATGACACAGCATAGGATACATACAGTACAAATATATGTATATAAAATACAATGCGTGGATATAATGCATGTGCCTACTGCCTACACATAAATATTTAGTCAAAGGAACTACCGATTCCAAGGTCATTAACACTCTGTAAAAAAGAGTCGCTATATAAATTATTCACGATTCTCGCTAGAACAGGCAAGCGTTTTTATATAATAAAATAAATAAATAAATATATATATATATATATTGAAGTGTAGCTTATCTATCAGAAATTTGCAAACATCTGTGTGTCTTTGTTATTTTGTTATGACTTTATACGTGCTGCCCCTATGTCTATATCCAACTATCGAATGATTGACAGACAGACACACTGATAGAGAGACATACTGCGATCAGTGCGATGTACTACGGATGTAGCATAAAATAGAAAGCGCAGATTATTATGCAGCAATTTCTCAGAAATGAAATTGAAATTGTTGTTGAAGTGCAAATGTCTTCATCTTACTTGAAATCGATTGCTCATTAATTGATTGCGATGCGATTAATAAAGAAACTGAACGCCTATTTGTCGTTTATTCTCTCATCCATCTTCATAATTCCCTGACCTATTTCTTCATATACCCCTCCTCTGCCACTTTATTCCTCTCTCTATCTCTCCACTTATCTCTCTCACTATTTCTCTTTCTCTCTCCCTCTCTGTCTCTGTCCGTGTCTGTCTGTCTCTCGTTGTCTCTGCCTCTCTCTCTCTCTCTCTGGCTATCCTCACACTACAAAGTATCTCAGTATATTTACTTCTTCTGCACTCTGCAACTGAAATGTCAGCAAGAATAAAGACGACACTGCTTGTCAGAATTTGGCCTCAGAGATTGGCCGCCGTCTGTCAAAATAGAAGTAAACGAAATCAGGTCGTGGGTCAATAGGTCAACAGGTCAACAGGTCACAGGTCAAGTCGACGGATCAGACGACTGCACAAGAGGCGACGTCTTAGAATGCGACACCCACAATGCAACACGCTGCCGCAGGAAGAGAACACGAGAGAGAGAGAAAGAGAAAGAGAAAGAGAGAGAGAGAGAGAGACAGACAGGCAGACAGACAGACAGACAGACAGACAGACAGACAGACAGACAGACAGACAGACAGACAGACATGCAAACACTGGCGTAGCCAGGTTCCATAATAGGGGCACCGTTATTTCTATAGGCCACTTGGTCAGACACGAATAGGGAGCTTGGGGTAGATTCGAAAGCCCTCCCCTGACTGGGTCTGAGGCTAAGTGTATTGGCCCGAATAGATGGCCCGCCCCAATGTGTCCTCTGCCTGTAGCCGCTAACCGAAAAATCGGGTACCATTAGTATTCATACGCAGGGTGCGATTTGTGACCTGGAGCAGTGGGGGGAATATGTCGAGCTTGGGGGATGTAGTTGTTGGGAAATGTAGCAGTGGGGGATGTAATGGTGGGGGTGTAGCAGTAGGGGGATGCAGTTGGGCAGTGGGGGAAAGATTCCCCCTTCCCACTACAAAATCGCGCCCTTTTCATACGATATGACGTAATTTCAGCAATGGTCATTCCCCCTAAGGGATAAAATTTTCTCGTAGATTTTGCACAAATCTCACAATCGGTCTGAGTCCAAATAGGGGGCCGTGGCCCACTGTATGCCCCTCCCCTCCCCTCTCCGGTGGCTACGTTAATGCGTGCAGGTGTTCATCACAGGGATAGAAGGTTTAAAGCATTTCACTTGTCTCGGATTTTCGAGCCGAGATTGGTTTCCATGATCATTAAACTTCTATGGCGCCACTATCATAATGCCTTTGGCACCAGCCATCAGATGATACGCTTAATTGGCGCAGATATGGACGTCGGTTGGGTCCACCCATGGGTTGGGTCCGAAATTTCCATGTTTATGGTGGGTTGGATGGGTTGGGTAAGAAAATGTCATTGTTTAAGAAATTGTAATGTATTACTATTACGGTGAGTTGGGTCGGGTCGGGTCAAGTAACCTATTGCTTTCATGATTTGGGTCAAGTAACGCTATTGCTTTCGTGGGTTGGGTCAGAATCACGATGGGTTGGGTTTTTTAAAATGGACCGATGTCTACGTCTGAATTGGCCTGTGGCAGTCAGCTTTCAATGAAGAAATCACCCAATATTTGCTATATGCTTATGCCAAACAGAGGTATCACTGTATTCGCCATATACATGGCTTGGCATTGATGTCTGACGAAAGTCGCATTTTCACCGTTTCTGCCTTTTGTGAAATGAAATCCATAGACGGTTATTTATGTGGAACAATTACAGTCTTCTAAACAAACTCAGGCGCGCATATTCGGTTCACAATATGACCTGCTGCTATTCACTCCGCTAATGGCGGTCATTTGAATGAGAGTCGACAAATGGTAACGATGCCTGTGTGCACAACTAACACTGACCGCGTATGGTATACTTATAACGCTTTTTCGATCTCTGCTGACTATGAAGCCATACATCGCATTTATGGGTTGTTTTTTGGAGAGAAGTTTGGTTTTGCTATATTATGGCGTCAGTAAGGCATTGATGTTTCTTATCAATATGTGTGCCGTTTGCCTTTATTATAGTCTACTGCGAATTGCTTTGTTTTCTGTCGAATCAAAGATAACAGCCGCAGCGGACAAAGGGAAGTTGGAATAGAGGGATGTATGAATGGCAGTGGTTTTCATCACAAAAGAAATCACACTAAACCACCTACAATCCAGTAGTTGTTGTTATACAAATAATAATGATAATAATAATGATAATAATGATAATAATGATGATAATAATAATAATAATAATAATAATAATAATAATAATAATAATAATAATAATAATAATAATAATAATAATAACAATAATAATAATATTTATCATTTTGAATTCTGTCAATAGAGCAATGCTTTTGCTCATTGCTGTGTTAGAGCATAGTAGTAACACTTCTTGTCTACTATAATATCACAAAATCCTCGATGTTTTAATCTTAATAATAGTTCTGGAGAACTATAAATGTATATTGCATGACTTATTTTGATTGCTCTATTAATGTTCAGAGACATTTTCGAAATATCTTTCACACACACACACACACACAATGGCGATCCTGGTCTTTAGTTTTATCGGAGAACTTCGGATCTTCATATATCTACATTCTTCACGCTAAGATCATCTGTATCTACATGTACATTTATTTTCTAAAACCGGACGCGAAATGGCTATCAGTGGATTTGCATGCTATTTTGAATTTCGTTGAAAGCGAAATGGTGTTCCAAAGGTACGAAACTACAACTGACAAACGCAAGTTTGTCATAAGCCTAACATAAGAATAAGCAACACAAAGAAAGAGAAAGGGAGAGAGAAATATAGATAGAGGCAGAAAGAGAGATCATTGTCATCATCATCATCATCATTGAACTTCTATAGCGCCACTTTATTATTCGTGTTTTCTTGACATCGTGGATGGTCGCTCCTTGATTTGAATCTAATCTCCCATAAGCGAATCTGATTTTCCGGTCCATGTTAAGGCGTAAGGCGGATAGGCGGCGAATAGGCAATGGAAAACAGGTACGTTTTGAGCCTGGATTGAAAGAGAGAGAGAGAGAGAGAGAGAGAGAGAGAGAGAGAGAGAGAGAAGATAAAATAAAACAGGCCACTTGCTATTTGAGCATGCATTTAGGTCTTTCTGTGCGTTTATAGAACCTGAGGAGATGCGAACATGGTCACGAAATTGACATTTAACTGACATCTGCGCTTAAATATACATATAATATGATACATGAGACTAAATAGCATAGAGCCATCAATAGGAACATGATGTCTCTTTTCGTGTCTGACAACAACAATAGGCAACGAATGGGTCGTTTTCAAACGACCGCAGACTCACATCACGTCTTTAACAGCTATTTGGTTTCACAAGATTTTCAACATTTAAAACACTGGTTCATCTAAAAACATTAAGGTCTTGGTTTTTATTTTCGAATCTGTATGCTACCTGTCTGTCAGAATGGAAGAGAGGTGGGTAGATGTTTCCTTTAAAGGGCCGCATGAAACATAATATCTTATCTAATCTTAAACTTCTATAGCGCCATTTAATAATGCACATGAGCATCAACCGAAGGCACACCAAATCCACATAATTAATAATACTACATTAATACTAGATCAGGCGGGTCGCACAAACAAAAAACCAAAATGTTTGTGATTAAGGTGCTGCCATAATATCATCATCATCATCATCATCATCATCATCATCATCATCATCATCTTCATCATCATCATGATCATCATGATCATGATCATGATCATGATCATGATCATCATCATCATCATCATCATCATCATCATAAGTAACTGTAAGTATCATATGTTCAATTATCAAAAATTCAAATACTATTTCTAAGATTTTAAAATAAAGTGTCACGCTTCCGTGAAATGATTTCAAATCATCCCTCTTAAACTTCCCGTGAATCGCGATTAATATGAATTCAAATTTCGCGAAAGTGGTAAAAATACGAGCAGCGAAGACTTTGGAGAACTTGACGGTAATGAATGATGCCAGGAAAAGAGTAATATGATAAGTCTAAATTTAAAATGGACCTGAGAGACATTCATATTAGCAGCTGTCAACAATGCATACAATAGTTAGGTCAATGATGGTCATAGAACTCAAGATGCATGGACGGCATAAGGATATCATTTACGACGAAGATGATGTTAGTACTACTACTACTACTACTACTACTACTACTACTACTACTACTACTACTACTACTACTACTGCTACTGCTGCTGCTGCTACTGCTACTGCTGCTGCTGCTGCTGCTGCTGGGCCTGCTGCTGCTGCTGCTGCTGCTGCTGCTGCTGCTGCTGCTGCTGCTGCTGCTGCTGCTGCTGCTCCTGCTGCTGCACCACCTGCTGCTGCTGCTGCTGCTGCTGCTGCTGCTGCTGCTGCTGCTGCTGCTGCTGCTGCTGCTGCTGCTGCTGCTGCTGCTGCTGCTGCTGCTGCTGCTGCTGCTGCTGCTGCTGCTGCTGCTGCTGCTGCTGCTGCTGCTGCTGCTGCTGCCACCACTGCTGCTGCTGCTGCTGCACCTGCACCTGCTGCTGCTGCTGCCACTGCTGCTGCTGCTGCTGCTGGGCCTGCTGCCACTGCTGCTGCTGCTGCTGCTGCTGCTGCTGCTGCTGCTGCTGCTGCTGCTGCTGGGCCCACTGGGCCCACTGCTGCTACACTACTGCTGCTGTTGCTGCTGCTGCTGGGCCCTGCTGCTGCTGCTGCTGCTGCTGCTGCTGCTGCTGCTACTGCTACTGGCTACTACTAGGCCTACTAGGCCTACTAGGCCTACTACTACACTACTACTGCTATTACTACCACTACTGCTGCTACTACAGTTGCTTAGTTCAGAATGCATTTGAATCGCTGGCTTTGCCAAATCACTGAAGTACCTAAAGCTCTAAACCACAGTCGCTAAGATAACACTTCAAATGTAGAGGATCGTACTGAATTAGATTAGCGTTGCGGGAAATCGGATCATGTCACGGCTTGGATTTGATTTGAGTGAAAATGATCAATCGAGACCACCAAGCGAGACACGCGCGGGTCGACCGTTGTCCGAACCGAACTGGCGCTACATGAATCAAACTGAGCGATGAGGTTGCGGCTACGTCGAGACAGAGACTGTGCGAACATTTCAAGAATCTTCGATTTCGATTACGTCTAGTACATGTACTCTGTACATTCATTCAGAATTTTAACCTTTTGAACACTAGACTACCAAGTGATTCGGCGACATAACCCCAGCTTCTCATGAAATTTGAAAAAGCTTTGAAGTATAAAGTCTACACTGTGTTATAGAATGGTTATAAGAAACTTTACAGCTGGGTCTCCATATTTTTAGCCAGAGGTCATATTGTTGACTTCTGAAGGCTCCGCAGGCCACCGGCAGATTAAATTTAATTTAGTACAATAGACTAGTTCAATTTGGGGTGACCCGTCAAATGCGCGACCGACACTTGCGCGCCGACATTTGCTCGATATTAGTTGATATAATTGGGGTTAAGGTTAGGGTTAGAGCTAGGGTTAGATTTTGGGTTATGGTTAAGACTATAGTTGCTAAAGCAAGAAGGACTTTAAATTTATAGCGCAATTAGTGCTTCCTCGAAATACGCGCCAATGTCGGCGCGCAAATGTCGGTGGACCCAATTTGGGCATGTTCCTCAGTTTTGCCGCGGGCCGCACCGCGGGCCGGACCGCGGGCCGCACTTTGGAGACCCCTGTTTTATAGCAACAAACGTTGGGTTTTAGACGAGTAGACCTATTCGACGTAATGACATTCTGAAAAGGCTACCTTGGGTTGTAATGGGTTAAAGTCTCTGAAACATGCCCTCAGACCCGGTGACTTAACCCCGTCACACTCTTTATTATCGGCGTCTGGATTCTTTCGACGAACGTCGTTCAGTACAGCGACCGTAATTCCAATTTCTCCGATTAGATTGGAAAGCTGTGGGATTTGCGGTGATTTGGTTCCAGACGCCATTAGGGCGCGAACTCCGCAGGGAGGAACGTCTGCTGCGAAAAAATATCCCCCGCAAATAGGACAAAACACCTGCAGCTGATGCCAGCAGCTGGGTAGCAGCAGCAACAGGGACGCTCACAGCAAGCACTATAGCTTCGCAAGCTGGCATTGGCGTGGCCACGGGTGGGGGAGGGGGGAGGTGAAGAGGCACGAAGATTCGGTTCTCCTATTCTGGTTTGGACCGGTCGTACGATTTGCGCAAAACCGTTTAGAGATTTTTTTCTTGGTGCGGGTAGCGGTAGCATGATCGAAGAGTAGACGCAAATGCGTAGAACCAAAAACTCGACGAGCTTTTTTGCTTATAAAATTAGCGAGAATCAAGAAAGAATCTAAATAATGCATTTTCACACAAATAAAAATTATTGTTACCGCTGCCTTAAATAGTCTGGTGATGACTTTTAATGTTCACACGGAAGTATAAAACATAGAATGCGCAACATAAAATAACACAGAAAAACCTAAAATTCAGTCTGGCGTTTGTTGCGAGGTCACTGAAGATGTTAAGATAATCGAAATTTTTTCTGGACCACAATATTCGTGAAGGTTTGACGTCAGTTTATTTCATTGCTAAAAGCTCCCAAATCTGTTACCATTAGCGGGTGACCGGGGTCAATCCAGTGGAGGGACTGAACCCCCGAGTCAAATCGAACGCGCCAGCCGCCGTTTTCGTCGCCCTGAGGAGACCAACCGCTTTGGACAAATCTCCAGGCGCTGCTGTTTCTCGCATGCCTTCGTTACGTCGGCGAATCTCATTTGCATAATTCATATCCGGGGTCGATAGAAATCGATTCTGGCGTCGGGATGAAAAGTTCTCACCGATCTTAAACTGGAAGAGGACCCGCAGGTGTATGAATAGCCACGACTGTTGTAATGCAGTGGCGGTGTCGTATAAATTTATTTCCGCCATAAAATTATTTCCTGGGCGGAGCCTGCGGTTGCTAAGGAAATAAAATTATGTGGCATACGTATAAATTTATTTCCGTATAAATTTATTTCCGTCTATCAACATAATATCTAAAAATAGCTTTAATCACTTTAATGCATACTGTAGTAGCAGGCAGCAACTTTATTTTCTACATATAACTATATAGCCTGCTGTTGGTGGGGAAATAAAATTATAACCGGTAATAAATTTATTTCCTATCTTCTGTCTATCTATACCTGTGCATAGCATTGGTTGGTAATAAAATCATATCCTATGGGTGTTAAATTTATTTCCTACCTATCTACACATAACTATATAGCCTACTGATGGCAGGGAAATAAAATTATAGCCGGTAATAAATTTATTTCCTATCTATCTATACCTGTGTATAGCATTGGTTGGAAATGAAATGATATCCCATGGGTAATAAATTTATTTTCTAGGAAATAAAATTATAACCGGTAATAAATTTATTTCCTATCTATCTATACCTGTGTATAGCATTGGTTGGAAATGAAATGATATCCCATGGGTAATAATTTTATTTCCTAGGAAATAAAATTATAACCGGTAATAAATTTATTTCCTATCTATCTATACCGGTGTATAGCATTAGTTGAAAATGAAGTGATATCCCATGGGTAATAAATTTATTTCCTAGGAAATAAAATTATAACCGGTAATAAATTTATTTCCTATCTATCTATACTTGTGTATAGCATTGGTTGGAAATGAAATGATATCCCATAGGTAATAAATTTATTTCCCAGGAAATAAAATTATAACCGGTAATAAATTTATTTCCTATCTATCTGTACCTGTATATAGCATTGGTTGGAAATGAAATGATATCCCATGGGTAATAAATTTATTTCCCAGGAAATAAAATTATAACCGGTAATAAATTTATTTCCTATCTATCTGTACCTGTATATAGCATTGGTTGGAAATGAAATGATATCCCATGGGTAATAAATTTATTTCCTAGGAAATAAAATTATAACCGGTAATAAATTTATTTCCTATCTATCTATACCTGTGTATAGCATTGGTTGGAAATGAAGTGCTATACACCGGTATAGATAGATAGGAAATAAATTTATTACACAGGTATAGATAGATAGGAAATAAATTTATTACCGGTTATAATTTTATTTCCTAGGAAATAAATTTATTACCCATGGGATATCATTTCATTTCCAACCAATACTATATACAGGTATAGATAGACAGTAGACTAGAAAATAAATTTATAACCGGCTATAATTTTATTTCCTAGGAAATAAATTTATTACCCATAGGATATCATTTCCAACCAATGCTATACACAGGTATAGGTAGACCGTAGACTAGGAAATAAATTTATAACCGACTATAATTTCATTTCCTCGCTATATAGTTATGTGTAGATAGGTAGGAAAGTTTAGTCCTTAAAATCTTTCCAACTGATCTGGTCGCTAAGCAATCATATGTACAGTTCAGGCGCCCATAAAGTATATTTTTCCTCAATGGATAATGCAAATTTTCTACTTTTTACAGATACCGTAAATAATTGACCTGGCTCTAGTTCAATTTGGGTTTTGTGCGCCATCGGCTGAAGCCCTGGGCATTATGATAATAATAATGTGATTTTAAGTGGTTTCTGAGGCTAAGCAAACCTGTGTGTAAACCACTGATAAGATTGTGGCTCCGTAGAAGTTTATTGACAAACCAATGAATGTACAGTACGAGGATGAGTAACAAAAAACCACTGCAGAACAATATAACAGGGAGCGTAATACAACATTTAACACCAAGTGATTATTGCAATTTCTATCTCATTAAATGTAAACTTAAAGCTACTTTGTCAAATGGAAACTTGAAACTACTTTGTCAAAATCGCGATTGACCGCATTCGAAAACAAATGATGGATAGGACGACTGTGATTGACTGTCATTGGCAGCCAATCGCCGTGGTTACAGGTAATGAATATTTATGAACTTGTGTATATGCATGAGATTTGCGTATGTGTTATGCCTCATGGCTCCACCCATATAATTGCTTCAAGTATTGCCATTGGTTGCCTGCAAAGAATTCCCAAGGAGGAAATAAAATTATAGTTGTCGTTGCTATGGGAGGGCGGTTCTAATCTTGATTGACAGGCTATCTGCCGACCAATCAAAACCTGACCAGGAAATAACTTTATGGGGGAAATAATTTTATACGACAGCGGATCCAGGATTTGACAAGTGGGGGGAGGGCGTTTGGGTGGCAAATTCTAAGAATGGAGAATGAATGTGGTCGGCTATTTTTCATAAACCTCGACTAATCTAGGCGCTTGGAATGTGTGCTCTAAAGTATGGGGCGTCACTGAGGGGGAGGCAGTCAAAATTTGGGGGTACGAGCCCCCGATCCCTCTTAGTGAACCGCCTCTGCTGTAATACCATTTAGTTCTGGAAGGACCTTTGTGTGTGGGGGGAGGGGAGAAGTAAATTCCAGATTTCATTGTGTCCTGTTATATTTTAGTTTATGGTCTAACAAGGCGCCACATTCAACCGACTTTTACATACGGATCACGAGGGGAGTAACCTTTAGATTTTCCTTCTCTATTATATTTTAGTTGAGGGCTTAACAAAATGATGCATCCAACTGATGTCCGGACAGAGTCTTAGGAATTAAGCAAATGAATTGTGAGTTGATTTTATTTAAACATTTTCTGAAAATTCGTCTCTCATTTAACCAATCGAAAAATTCTATTTTCAGAATTTGGTCCGTTTTACTACTCTGCCTTCGAGTTAATTTCAAACGACAAAATTGATCATAAGATTAATATCACGTGACAGTTGGGATCACGTGACGTCTATGCGTCATTAGCACACAAAGAATCTCCGACGGAAGCGAAGTTAAATTGTCGTTGTCATTTATCAACAGCGGATTCGACGAAGTCAGTCGCAGGGCGGCGCTTCATCAATCACGTGATCAATCAAGGACGCGCAAAGGAATATCAGCAATTGACTGGACATCAATATCAATGCGCCGTGGAACTGAAATTCTGCCACTAACGAATCGCAACACTCCGATTCCCATTTCTCGTTCGGAGCAATTTTTAATTCTAAAAAAATCAGCCACCTTCATACGATAAAGCAAGAAGAATACGCAGAGAATAAAACATTCTTGATAAAGGAATCATACGCGGTCAAACTTTTCACAATTTCGATATTGCTTTAAGGCTATCAGCTTTAAACAGATTAAAATTCAAAAATAATCTTATATTTCTGATGAATTGATGCCTAGAAATAGGCAAAAGGACTCGCAAAAAAGATTGCACGGAAAACCTTAGTAGAGACAGCACAGCTAATAATGACAGCAGCAGCAGTAGTCGTGGTTTGGTAGTTTATAGTAGTTCGATTGTGTTGCTTTGCTTTCTGTTTGTGCTTTAGTCATTTGTGTTTTGCTGCAGTAAATGCGAATAAATACATGCAGTAGCCTATATATTTTTATAGCTGAACTCTGCAATATGTCATCGCTCCTGATATTTTAATAATATGGCGCACAATAAATTATCAGTTTAATAATAATAATAATAATAATAATAATAATAATAATAATAATAATAATAATAATAATAATAATAATAATAATAATAATAACAATGTGTGCGATTACAGATTTCAAAGATTAAAATTCTTAAGAATGATGTAGGGCGCCTAAATGAGCATAAAAAGCTAAGGCAAGACGCCATGTTCCTAGAGAGCGAAATGACCAAATGTCTTTTATGCTTTCGATATTTTCTGTAGTCTACTGATCCTGTTGCATCTGGATCTAAGTCCCTGGACGATCACTCCCTTTTCATTAACAACGGATTATAGCGCATTACTGTATACGAAGGACGATTTTCTTCTTCGAATGGCTTACAGCACGCTGTACATTAACGGCGCCTGGCAAAGTCCTTATCTTACCATCATCACTGCCAGTTTCTGCCTAACAGAATGGTCTGCCATAGGCTACAGTGCGAATTCATTTTTCTACGCAAGCATCCAGACTTGGAACCTTTGAGGCCGTGGCCTTGGCCTCGAGGCGCCTCGAGGCCAACACGCTGGCACCTTGGCCTTGGCCTCGGGATACAAGTCCTCGGCCTTGGCCCCTCGGACCTGCTGGCCTTGGCACCTCGGGTACAAGTCCTCGGCACCTTGGCCTCGGGATACAAGTCCTCGGCCTTGTGTACTCGAGGCCAAGCCCTCACACCATGGAATTAAACAAGAAAATCGCGCATTCAAAATGTTGGAAGTGACGAATAATATCTGAACAAAACGTCCTCTGTTCAATCCAAACGGTAGACCCTGAGAATTCCTGCTAAGTCAATAGCTTGTAATTATGTTGCTTGCATGACAAGGCTGACATTGTTTGAAGCGAACATTGCCTCAGGGATTGAAGTAGGCATTTGGACCAGATAATTGGGTTTCTTGCTAATAAAAGTATTTAATAGGCTTGAACCTAAATGGATATATGGCGTCTATTTTAGAGTTCTGACTGCGGCGGCTTCACAGGGGCCGGGGTTTATTGTCTCTAAAGTATAACAGAGACACCTGCGAGGCTGCATCTGCTTAGGCTAAGGAGGTTGTAACTGAAATTGGAAAAAAACGGTAAGTGACAGCAATCTCTATAGGCCTACCTATTTATTAAAGTTTGTAAGTAAAAATACGCAAGCAAAGAATATGGCCACAAATGAGCCTAGCATTTTGAAGTTTGCTTTCACCGATTTCAAAATAATAAATGAAAGAAAGTGGTCCGCGAAATGCAAGCATTGTCGCGAAATAATAAACTGAAACTCGAAGAACTTCAAGTGGGTTCAAGAAACATCTGGATATAAAACACGAGACTGGCAAACAGCTACAAAACATCAAAAGGTATTTTTATTTTATTTTTAAAACATGGTTGGTAGTAGGTACTGGACCTTACTGCCATGGACGCCAATCCATAAGGAGCCAGGGCACCCAATAATTCGGGTAGACCCAGCACTTGTTTGGCCCCAAAATTTCAATATTTTGACGTTTAATCTGCCCAAATCGAGTGTTGGCCCTGATCAGCGCGCGATTTGCAGGAAAAGGGATTTTACCCACTGTCCATGTACATCCCTTCCACTGAGGTGGCTACTGCAGGGCCGTTTTAAGGTCTTCGTAGGCCTTGGGCACTCTCATATTAGTAGGCCCTCCTCAACTTAAACCTCCAAGTTGCCAACTACGCAACCAACTGTGGATTAAACTGCAAGTTTAACACTTCTGCATTATTTCATGACTTCGTGTTTAACGATCTGGCTCAAAAATGAAGAAATAATGTAACAAATAAATAAATAAATGTAAAATGTGCAAAAAATTTGTCAAAAATTTGGCAAAATGTACCTAAAAATTTGGCCAAAAACGCCAAATATCTGCTGGCCTTGGCCTTGGCCTTGGCCTCGGACCTGCTGGCCTTGGCCTTGGCCTTGGCCTCGGACCTCCTGGCCTTGGCCTTGGCCTTGGCCTCGGACCTCCTGGCCTTGGCCTTGGCCTTGGCCTCGGACCTCCTGGCCTTGGCCTTGGCCTTGGCCTCGGACCTCCTGGCCTTGGCCTCGCCTTGGCCTCGACAGTTGTGGCCTCGACTCCAAGTCTGCAAGCATCAGCTTAACTTTGAGTCACCGTGAGAACACACACACACACCCACGCACACAGACACACACACGCGACACACACGCACACACACGCACACATGTAGGCCTATGGAGAAACAATTGGTTACGTTCTTGATTTCATAGATTTATGCTATCACTGCGGTTTGTGGTCTGAGGCGACCCCGATGAACACCTATGTGTTTGAAACGGACGATAAAATTAAATTAAAAAATTAAATTAATAATTTATAATATTTTGGATTCTCAAATACTAAAACCAATTCGTTAACCTAGAACTAAAAATAAACTAAATATCGGCAAGAAAATTAAACTAAAACGAACTGAAATTAGATATTTGGAACTATGGGCACACAACATTGAGACTTTGAGACTTATCTTGGTCACCAATTCCGATTAAAAGACCAACAACTATCTTACAATGAAAAATTATCAAGTTGAAAGAAGTAAATAAGATCTCAGAAATTAGCGTAAACCTACTCTGTAAGATCTGCAGAAACTAGTAGACGCTGCTGCAAAACAATTCATATTACCGCATTTCAGAACAACATTGACAAGAGATCCAAGAAATAAAACGAAGCGAAAGTCCACGATTACAATAGATAAATTCACGACACCAGAAAACGAAGAGGCAAAAGAGGGAGGAGGAGAAAAAGAAGAGGAGGAAGAAGAAGAAGAGAAGGAGGAGGAGGAAGAAGAAGAAGAGGAGGAGGAAGAAGAAGAGAAGAAGGAAGAAGAAGAAAAGGAGGAAGAAGAGAAGGAGAGGAAGAAGAAGAGAAGGAGGAAGAAGAGGAAGAAGAGGAATAGAAATAAGAACAAGAGAAGATTGATCATATCCACTGTACTGATTTAATTCTTGAGCTTAAGAGGTCATATATGATGTAGTCTTTAGACAGTTTAAGACCAAAACAATTATTCTTTAATAAACAGGTTACTTTAAGTAAAATAGCTTTCTAAGTCTGCAATAAGCCATTCTTTCGCTGTTTGGTAATCAAAATAGTTTGTCGCACAGAATTTTTAAAAATTACAATCAGTGTTTTATTCAGGTCTGTTAGGGAGATTTCCCCTTCCAAAAACCCTCAAAATCCCTCCTTCCCTCAATTTTGGCACTGACAAAATCTTTGCATTGAACTGTGTCTCTTCCCCTCCAGCCAAGTCAATTCCCCCGCCCCCAAAGGCATGGAGTCTGGATAAAACACTGTTTACAAATCATAAAAGTAGCCGTACATTGTGAAACTACAACGATTTTTAAACACGCCATGTACCCCTTCTCCGCCCACCTACAGGGACTGCTGGGCTGTTCCCTCTCCCCAGGCCCCTCCCCCCAGCCCCTCCTCTAGGCTAATAGAACGCCGTAAACGGAAACACACCAGAGACGGTCGAAATTCTGCGCTCACGTCACGTGACCGAGGCTGTCGCCGGGCATTAGCCAATGGCAATTATCGTCCCACAGAACGAGACCACGCTCCACCCCTCCATCCTCCTCTTCCCTTCCCTCCCCTCCCAGTTTGATGTCCGCTCTCTTCCATCGATCCGTCCACCCCCCCACCATCGTCAAGACAACCACGTATCCGTCCGGTCTCCTGTTATAATCTTCCTATTGGTATTCCAATGCCGTCTGCATACATTAACTTATTTTCCTTCGTTTTATATATATATATATATATATATATATATATATATATATATATATATATATATATATATATATATAGTATATAATGTATATATACACACATAAATACTATATATAATATATATGCACATTATATGTATTTGCGGTCTTTTTCTTTTCCCACTGGTTAACAGCCTCGTTTCTGTTATCCTACTCTTGCTTCTTCATCTTTTTCATTCATTCATTCATTCATTCTTTCTTTTTTCTTTCTTACTTTATTCTTTTCTTGTTCTTGTTCTTGTTCTTGTTCTTGTTCTTGTTCTTGTTCTTGTTCTTCTTGTTCTTGTTCTTCTTCTTGTTCTTCTTCTTCTTCTTCTTCTTGTTCTTCTTCTTCTTCTTCTTCTTCTTCTTCTTCTTCTTCTTCTTCTTCTTCTTCTTCATTCTCTTCTTCATTTTCTGTCCGCCCACTGGGGTGGAGTGGGTGGGGATGGGGGAGGGGCGAGAGTCACAAGAAACCCAGCTTCTTTTAACGGTCTCTGAAATCGAATTTGATGTTCGGAACAGATTTTACTGGCGCTGTGAGACTGCTCCCAGATGCCAGGATCAGGGATGTTCTTGCTCCTAATTCTTCATTCTTGACCGAGTCCGCTTCCTGCGCATCTTAATCACACCTTGCTCTTAGGCGGAAGACGGACGGACGGACGGACGGACAGACAGACACACTGACTGACTGACTGACTGACTGACTGACAGGCAGATAGACAGACAGATAGACACATGGTCATACCGAGAGACATTCAGACAGAAAGACAACGACGAAGAGGAGAACACAGGGAGAGTCTATGTTGCTAATGAAGTCCGTGTTTTAATTCCTTATTTTATTTCCATCTGATGTCGAATTGAAAGCTAAACCTGATTGCAATACGCACGCACGCACACACACACACACACATACACACACGCATACAATCGTACGTACGCACAGAGCGCTCCAAGCAGCTTCACTCCGAATAGAATACAGGCCGTATGCAGCACGGCCTGTATTCTTGGCTAATAAAACGTTATTGATAAGCGCTCCAGTGCATGCGTCTATAGATGCCAGGAAGCTTCATTAGTTTCTTGGTAATCGGTTCTGTATCTGAAACACGCAAGCGTCTGGACGGAGCAAGTTTATTGCGGCGCAGGACTGGGTTCGAAATTCCGCGAAATTTGTCTGCTAATCTCCTCGCTGGCTTCCAAGACTACAGCGTTGTATTTCGAATCTGTGGTCGTTAGAACGTTTTTGCTTTTGAAACAGAGACTAAATTGCAAACTAAAACTTAGCCGAATAAATCAATAAATACCATTTCGCAGCTGAAGAATCAACTTTAACGGCAGACCACAGATGTTCGTTTTCTGCTTTCTTCTATGTAAATACTTTCATTAGAAGGTCATCTGATTTCACTGAGCTACCGCAAAATAAGGCGCTACAGAAATTTTACCATTACGTTACACTGCATCGCATGTTAGACCGACATACATTACGGTAGCAAAGCGTATAAACGCAGCGCGCACAAAATGCTTTCACGAAGCTTTGTACCAACGTCCTAATGTACAGCTTTTGTCTTTTTCTGTTTATTAATAACGGGAATTGTATGCAGTCGAATGTGTTATAGGGATTTCAATTCTATTGCCTGAGAAAAATCTTGAAAACTAAAAGAGAAGCCTTTAAAGGGATCATTGCTCATTGCTGATGTTAAAATTCTAAATTCGTAGAACAACCTCACCCAGGGGTTAAATTGAGCCGGATCTCCGATCCGGGACGTCTGGCATCAGATCCGGAACGTACTTTTTATTCGTTGTGATCTTTTATTGTTTACTTTAGCACTTTGTTTGCACGGGAAAGAACAGAAAACGTGAACTGCATTCTAAATGTTCGCTTAAAATTAATTTTAAAAAAGCTGTAAAGAAATTTTGTGGGCGGAGGAAAAATAAAGAGATCCGGCATCTCTGAAAGAGTAATTTAACGAATGACCTCACCGACTGGATCAAGATCAAAGGACAATGTTCCTTCACGATCAAACCCAGGTTTAACCTTTTCGACGGTCCTATACGCTCAGTCCCAGTCACCATTAGTTTCAGCCCCATGTCTATGCACATTGCATGCTTAAATACATCTATGGATGATGACGTGCTGTCTGCCTTAAGACAGATCCAATTGGCTTCTGTCGCCCTGGAAGAGATGAGTGTAGCGGTCGCCAGTTGTCTTTCTCTCTGACAAAATTAAGGCTCTCCAAGGTCGCTCCGCAGTGGCTGGAGTCAGATTCGAACCAGAGACATTCCGATTATATAATGCTAGAAACCCACCACCACCTCACCTCCGTTTATCTCTATATGACGTGTCTGTCTGTCTCTCTGTCCGTCTCTGTCTGTCTGCCTCCCTATCTCTCTGTCTGTCTCTGTCTGCCTGTCTCTGTCTGTCTGTCTCTGTCTCTTTGTCTCTCTCTCTCTCTCTCTCTCTCTCTCTCTCTCTCTCTCTCTCTCTATATATATATATATATATATATATATATATATATAGGGTGGCAAAAAAACCGGACTATTAAATGCCAAACCTAAATGTGACTAGTCCGGTTTTTTGCGCCACCCTGTATATATATATATTATATATATATATATATGTATATATATCCGGCATCAATTTTGGTCCGAATAATAATCTAAGCCCTTTTTGTAGCCCATAACCGTGTCATGGAATCCACAGAGATCACAAAGAACAAAGACTTCATCAATAAAAGTCACATAAGATCTGTGCATGATGCTTCAGTTGTCGTGGCTTTTGAAAAGCTGCTCGGTCTTCGTATCGCGGTCTTATTTCACGCTGACAGGTTGATCCGATATAAGGCCCGAGCCAAGCGTTGACTCAAAACGCTAACCTTTCGGCTGAGCTGGTTGAGAGCTGGAGTTGATTTAGGGGAAATCCATGTACGACGTTACATTTGAAATCTCGAAATGGCGGACGAAATTATTAAAGAACAACGCTGTCGTCGCAAACTCCTTACTCAGACGAATACTACTACTACCCTACAGAAATGGGCGCCCGCACATTAGGGTAAGGAGGGGCATTTACCACCTGAAAGATGCAAGTACCAATATTTCCACAGTGAAATTTGAAAACCTTGAAAAAATATTAGCCGTGACCTTTGTTTTTTGCCCCTGAAAAAATTTCTGTGGACGCCCATGACTACAGATTCTAACAAAAGTGCATGCTATATATATATATACACACACACACATGAAAAGCGCTATAGAAGTTAACGAGATTTTACTTACTTTTATACAATAGGTATGCAAGAACTGTGAAAAATACAACAAAATGTGAACGCGCACAGGATCAGAGATGCCTTTGAAGGAACAAAAAGAACAAGTAATGAATTTCGAAATAAAGTTGCTACCGTCAAAAACAAGGAAGTCACTATGCATGAAAGCAAGATCAAGAAATACAAAAAGAATGGAAAGAACATTTCAAACAACCGCATAACCAAAGAAACCATAAAGCAGATAAAGACAAATCTTCAATCACTCCAAGTACCAAGCACTAGCCTTCAAAAACCACGAAAACCTACTGAAAGAAAAGGCAGAACCAGGAGTTAGAAGAAATGGAAATACACAAAGCTACAGGAATATAGAAAGCCGACAATACTTTCAAAGGCAGCCGGAGAAACGATGAGAAAGAAGCCTGCTCCACGACCTTTTAATAAAATATATAATGCTGAAGCAGTTCCAGATGATTGGGGAAGCGAATAATCGTAACTATGTACAAAAGAAAGGGTGATAAATAAGACGGCAGCAACTGCAGAGGAATAACATCAGGGCTTTTTGTGCCGGAACGAGGCGGAACGGCGTTCCGGAAATCTGAAGACTGGTATTTTTTGCAACATTAAATTCATAAATAGAAAATTAGAACAGATATAGTTCTAAATTTTATATGTATGAATTTATGTTGTATTGATAATAATCATTATAGTAACTGTTTGGCCGCTACGTCATCTTGACAAATGACTTCTGACTATTGTGTTCCGGAAAATATTTTTTGTTACAAAAAGCCCTGAATAACATTTATATTGAGTATATATACCTCAACAGAGTCTTTACTAACGCACTTCAAAAAGGAATAAGCAAATACATAGAAGAAATGTTGGACGAAGAGCAAAAACAGTCAGGGTCCGGAGTACAATTATTGATCTACTCTTCACATAAGACATCTTCTAGGGAAAAACAATGGAAGTCAGCAAGATCTGCTGAATTAACCTTATCAACTATGAGAGGACATTTGATTCGACGTGACAGGGAGGTTTGTGGCAGGCAATGAGGCACGTTGGCATCGAAGAAAAGTCAATCCGTTTAATACATGTAGACAATATGCAGAACAATCAGTACGTGCAACGAACGAATTGTCAGAATGGTTTAAGACAGATATGTACGAATGAGACAGGGATGCATGCATTCTCTGACACTTTTCACTGTTATTCTAGATGCTAGATACAATTTTTAAAAACAGAAATGGGCGGACTAGACGTATAGGCATAATTTGTTACGAAGAAAACTTAAACAATCTAAAGTTTGCAGACGATGTCAGCCACAGACATATATAGACAACAAAATTACTGAAATCAGTTCTGCAAACACTTCCCGACTAAATCAATCTGACAGACAAACAAAAAATCCGTGCTTACTGTTAATCACATAAAACAAAAACTATGGCAGTCAGCAGTAAGGGAAAGACTCGATTTAAAATAACAATAGAGAATGCAACAGCTGAACGGGTAGGAGCTTCTCTTGTGTTTACGGATAAATTATAAGTAATGGAAGACATCAAGAGGATATAAACAACAAATAGCAAAAGAATTGCAAAGAATCTGGAGCAACAAAGACATAAATAAAAACACCAACGTCAAAATATTATACAACGCCAGGGTAGTCCCACACAAAGCTCGATCATACGTATCATACGTATTATATTTTTCGTATCATACGCACGTATTTTTGATCCCACATATCATATACGGCGCAGAAACCTGGGTCATGAAAGAAACGGACGAAGCTAGGCTGCCAGTGGCCGAAATGACCTGTCTACGGAGAATTTTTGAGGTAAACCGGATTCAAAAGATGAGAAATAAAGATATCAGACAGCGTCCGAGCGAAAACGAGGCAATCATCGACCAAACTAGAAGGTAACGACTTACCTGGCATGGACACGTCGATAGAATGGACGGAAGGAGACTGCTTCACGCTCAGATGAAAGGAAATAGAAGCAGAGGAAGACCCAGTAAAAGGCAGATGGAGAACATCAGAGAAGATTTGAACATGAAAGGAATTTCAATTTCACAGAAGGAAGAAGATTAACAGAAGATAGAACTTCTTGGAAATGGTCTGCATCTAGCTATTGCCGCTAAGGAGAGCGTGATGATGATGATGATGATATGCAATATGCAGTATATACACACAATATGTGACAATATAATATCTTATAGACTTATAACTCAGTAACTGTGCTAGTAATATAATGGCCTATTATAAGCAGAGATGTCCATGGGTCCATTTTTTAGAACCCAATCCAACCCAACCCATCAAGTCTCCAACCAACCCAGCCCAACCTATGCCGATAATAGGTTTACTTGACCCAACCCAACCCCCCAACCCACTGTAATACATTACAGTTTTTTTAAACCATGACTTACTTTCTGACCCAACCCAACCCACCATTAATATGGAAAAGTATGACCCAACCCAACTCAATCCAACCCAACCCAACCCAACCCAACCCATGAGTTAACCCAACCCATGGACATCTCTGATTATAAGTAAGTAAGTAAGGCTAGGACCCATATTAGAGAAAGACAGATCTATAGCTTTATACCTTCGTATGTGCCTTCATTCATTCATTCATTCATTCATTCATTCATTCATTCATTCATTCATTCATTCATTCGTTCGTTCGTCCGTTCATCCATTCGTAAATTCTCCAGTCTCTTGCTCAGAGATGGCAATGGGTCACTCAGAATGACCCATAACCCATTCGACTCATGACCCACTGACCCACTGTCATCTCCAAGATTCGACCGTAAAATACGCGTATCGTACGCATTTTATGTCCAAATATAACATACGCGTATCATACGTAAGAATACGTTGGCAGTGGCGTCGAGCTCCGACATATTTCTATGGTTAACTATTATCTGTACGGTAGATAGGGCCAGTAGAAATTCACGAAGTCACGAGAGCCGTGAATTCTGTGATTTTTGTCGTTTGCCGTGAATTGCCTTGATTTTCATCGATTCTGCGAAATGAACGCAAAATCAATGTTCCACACAAACAT
Organism: Metaphire vulgaris; assembly: GCA_018105865.1. Taxonomy (NCBI): domain Eukaryota; kingdom Metazoa; phylum Annelida; class Clitellata; order Crassiclitellata; family Megascolecidae; genus Metaphire; species Metaphire vulgaris. The sequence goes on from CM030862.1 coordinate 6,660,897, forward strand.
AGTAACTGTAGACCGATGTATCGAACGTTGACTTAACTCTCTGCCAGGCGCAGCTAATGACATTTGGAACCCCTCTATTCATTGCAAGTCCTGGGCTGCTTCTAATAGTTAATTGCAGACTAACAGTCGATAGAGACAGTCTCTTATCTACAGAAACCAAGGATAAACTCGGGAAGATCAAGGATGCCACTCCAGCATCTCTTCGCAGAATACAGGTTGTCGCCAGTTTCCAGATGTCCTCGATCATTAAACAGCCGGAGGGAGTCACAGTTGATTCTGAGATTAATCAAAGCGCTTTGATAAATTCACTCAACGTCGAGTTAGATTTAAACTATATAGAACAACTAGAAAATGTTTCCAGCTAAATTTTAACATTTCATTTCACTTGTTTTAGACAACGTATTTTTAACGCTTTTACCGTACGCGTATTATACAGGGTGGCGCAAAAAACCGGACTATATTAAATGCGAACCTAAATGTGACTAGGCCGGATTTTTTGCGCCACCCTGTACGTATTTTATTGTTAAAAATACAATACGTATAATACGTATGGTCGAATCTTGGTCATCTCTGTTCTCTTTTGTCTCTTGTAGGCGCACTTACATACTAATGTCTCTAATAAACATAGAAGCAGCAGTGGCAACATCGGCTAGCAGCAAAAACAACAACAACAACAAACCGAACTTTGTAGAAGACGTCAAGTTTCATTAAAACTTTTAAGGCAATTGAGGCGGTTTGTATCGGATGGATACGAGCGTCCTTGATTTACAAAGAGATCACACAAAGGAGATCGTCGTCTTTCGAAATGGCATTTACGTGCTGCTTAGATTCTGCTCATGGAGGGGAGGACAACAGCGCACAAGATCAACCAGAAATCGACCAGTCTACTTTAATGGTCCACGGTCCGGGACGATCAGATTCTCAGCAGACTGTGCAACAACACACAGTGCTTATGGAGAAGACACAGGGAAGAGATGGCGTTTCCCGGAAATGGAAGCATAGTTGATTTGAAATTAACGTTAACCCCTTAACCGGCCGTGACGAGTATACTTGTCCATTTTACATTGAGTTACAAATAAATGGTCAGTTAAGGGGTTAATTAAGAACTGCAGTGAGCTGCGGTAATGCTGATGGCAGAACAGAAAAGTACAAGTGTAGGAACGCTATGGTAGTACAGTAGTAGGGCGACGGTATTGGCGTAGCGAGGCGGGGGCAGAGAGGGCAGAGGGGCGGTTGGCCCCGGGCGCAAGAATCTTGGGGGCAAAATTTTTTAACGAGAAAAAAAGAAGCCAGTAATATATTTAAAAGTGGCTTGCGCCATGCCATTGACAGACAGAGGTAGAAGCGAGACTACTTTATCGGAGTCTCTTGCAACATGCATGGGTCATTTGTGTTTGCTTCTCACGACTGTTTGATCCGATGTGCACCCCTCTTTTCTGTTCGCGTTCAGAAGTTAGGTTCGCAGCCAGCGCCTGCCAGGGCCGTTTTAAGGCATAGACACGGTAGGTAGGCACGTGCTTAGGGCCCCGCGATATGGGAGCGACAGTACAGAAACAGCAGCCGGATTCAAAGATTATCCGGGAAAACTAGGTTACTGAACGTTGAGAGTTACTATGGTGGTTTTGACACAGGCTTATTAGGCCTCCTAGACCACTTCAATTCACATCATTAATAATAATAATAATAATAATAATAATAATAATAATAATAATAATAATAATAATAATAATATATAATAATAATATAATATAATAATAATATTACTAATAATAATAAATTATATATTATATATTATTATATTATTATTATTATTATTATTATTATTAGACTGATTATTATTATTATTATTATTATTATTATTATTATTATTATTATTATTATTATTATAGATAGATAGATTATTATTATAAGTCTTTGCGTACGGGATCAATTACCTTCATATCCAACGCACACGGCGTCACTGGGCGAGAGGCGTTCCTTGGCAGTGAGGCTGAGCTGCTGCTGTGAGACTGACGTGGTTTGTTACCGTCTTTTTTAAAGAGGCATTGTGCCGATGAGAACATGAACTGACAGACGATAATATATATATATATATATATATATATCTCTATATCTAGAGAGAGAGAGAGAGAGAGAGAGAGACTCTCTCTCACTCTCTCTCTCCTGTTCGGCTGTTGCACAGGAGATGCGATAATGCGAGCTGCCACTGTCTCTCACTCTTAATATCAGATTGTCTTCAGAAGTTGATCTAAAAGACAGATTGACTGAGGGACTTGTCAGACAGACAGACAGACAGGCAGAGTTAATTTGTTTCAGAGACTATGATATATATATAACTATATATATAGATATATACTACATCAACTAACAGAGCCCTAGAGAGAGAGAGAGAGAGAGAAGAGAGAGAGAGAGAGAGAGAGAGAGAGAGAGAGAGAGAGAGAGAGAGAGAGAGAGAGAGAGAGAAAGAGCCGAAAGAGACTCTCTCTCTCTCTGCTTCTGTCTCTCTGTATGTCTATCTATCTGGCTGCGATTTAAGTCTAAAACAATCGATCTGAAGATAATCTAGTCTCTACGTTAACCATTTTGATCATTATTAGCAGTCAGTGTGAGCGCAGTAGCATCTGCGGTGCTATTAGCAGATAGCATACGACAGACCGCAGTCGATCCTGCATGACCATATAGATCGAAGCTCATGTCGCTATAGTACAGTTACCGTTGGCGTATCCGGTTCTGGGGCGATTCGGAGACGGACAATTCGGAGCACAGCTTAACCCTAACTCTAACCCTAACCCTAAACCTAACCCTAACCCTTATAAAACAGTCATATTTTTAAACAGTTTTACAACTTTATACAAGTTTTTGGTCGATATTAGTCCTCCGAATTGTCCGTCTCCGAATTGTCCGTCTCCGAATTATCCGGTCAATTGTCCGGCGAATTGTCCGTCTCCGAATTGCCCGGTCACCGGCGTATACACGGGGGTGGGGGGGGGTGGGGGGGGGGTGGGCACCCTCCTCTGACTGAGATTAGTCGTGGGATTTGCGCAAAATCGTCGAGAATTTTTCTTGAGTGGATGGTAGTATGATTACAACAGAAGCTATACACTGCATAAGGTGTCTCTATTCCGGAACCCCAGTTACGTCAATGAATGAAGCAATATTGCCTTCGAAGTCTTTGATCAAAGGACTCCAATGATCGAAGATAAAATGATCAAAGAACTTCCGAAGCGCAATTTATGCTCTCGTTTTAAATCAAGTGACTGAATTTACCAGCTGATGACGTCAATGAAAATAAATAAATCAGTAGATTAAAAGTATGACCGAAACAAGAAAAACTACACTACTACAGTAGCACTTCGTTATATCGTACTTAGCGGACTATGTTAAATCGAGTACGTTTATCCGATACAAGTTAGATCCAATATGGCAGCGCATCACACGGGACCGTACATTGTGGTACGCTATAATCGAGGATACGTTATAACCAAATCCGTTATATCGAAGTTCTACTGTATGAATTAGGAAAAACGAGATCTCGAGAAGACTCGAAAGCGTCCTGCTTACTCGACTGGACGCGATCGTCCGATGTCATTGCGTGCAGAAGAGAAACGAGATACAGAAGAAGAAGAACTACGAAGAACATCGGTCGACCGTCCACGGCAGCGGACCTGGCGCCCAGTGAAGACGATCCGTGCATCAGATACGATCGGCGGGAACAACGACGGACCGCAAGGACACGGAGCGAGTTCGATGGGACAGCGACACGCGCACACAGACAGACGGAGCTGCTCCGATGGTCATCCTAACCGCCGCCGCCGCCGCCGCCGCTGTGTCGTTGTTGCCCGCGGGCAGTCAGAGCGACTGAATGCACGGTCTTCTGTAACATCGTCGTCGTCGTCGTCGTCATCATCTTAGTCGATCTTAGTCGATCCGCTCCATTCTTCGCGAGAGACTCTCTCGTTCGAACGCGGCTGTCTTTCGGTTTAGCGTCAGACGTCGGGTTTCGTCTCTATTGGATTCAGGGGCGACGACACCGCGCGCCGGCCCCGTCTTCTATTCTATACAAGCACCTGTGTCCCTTTGACACTCTCCTTCCCCTGCTTCTCCTTATCATCACCTTCCCCTGGCTTCAGTTTTATCCGCTTTCTCCGATTACAAAAAGAGGCAGAACGAATGAAATCCAGCGCAAGAGGCGTAAACTTGGATGAAAAAGTGGGGGCCCAGAGTTCCTATATCTATCTCTCCCTTCCCCTCCTCCCTTCCATTTTCCATTACCTCCCTTCTCGCCAAAAAGCAAAAATTGTGGGGTGGGGTGAGGGATTGCAAGCTTCAGAGTCTAGCATTCCAAAAAGTGGAGGAAGGGGGCTCGAGATTTGCGGTTTAATAGAAGTTTACATCTATGTTCCGTCTTCTCTCTTTGGTCGTGTAGGCGGTAGGTTGATTTCTATTGCACTCTCAAACCTGATCGATAAATTTCTTAGACTACTCTCTTGCTTTTCAAGATTTCTACAGTAAAACTTCGTTATAACGGACTCGGTTATAATGTATACTCGGTTAGAAGCACCGCAATGTATGGTCCCGTATGATGCACTACCGTATTGGATGATGTTGGATATAAACGTATCTCTGATATAATGTACTAAATTTTACAGACCCGCTAAGTAGCGCTATAACGAAGCTCCACTGTATATCGTATTCTCCAGTCAAGTCAATTCTCCACGGGGTTGCCAGGAATCTTTGAGCACACTGTGCACATTGTATTTGGTTATTTGACCGGCTGTCCAGTGTTAACACGGTCTTCCCTGGGATGACAAGGTGACATGAACATCGATCGAAAAACGCTCGCATCTAGACGCTTCACACCGAGAGGCTGTCCCGTTTCAACGCACGACCTTCTTCACACAGTGTTCACGTATATTTTATTAGTGCAGCACTAGAGATTTTGCTCGACAAATAGGAAGAAATGTATTGTAGAGCAAGGGTTGTGGACAGATGGAACACAACATGGACGAAAAGGCAGCAACAGTTGAGAAACAAAAAGCGGATTAAAATGTTATTTAGGTTATAGTTGTCAAAATTTCGTCATTATAATGAAGCTTCTCTTTTTCATTTACTGATTCATTTACTGATTCATTCACTGATTCATTCATTGATTCATACATTGATTCATTCATTGATTCATTCGTCCATTCATCCGTTCATCCATTCACTTCTGTGCCAAGCAAATTTATGTGTTTTTAATTAAACAGTGGCAGTCGTTTGAACGTCAATTTATGCAACTTCTTGATTTTGATGTCTAAGGAAAAGCTGCTTAAATGCGCGGAAGAAGATACTACAGTAGGCCTCTAAGAGTATAATGTGCATCATAGTGACAAGCAAAGCAGATTGGGTGAACCCTTAAAAATGTTCACCATAATAACAGGAGCTTCGCAGATTTCATCTACTCTCTCATCTATTTCATCCATACTATATATATATAGATTTTCATATATTTCTATTATAAACGATTAGCTTGTTTTTACAGTACAATGCGCTGCCTGAATCACAGCATCGTTCAGTAGAACACCATGTGCGTGACTTATATATTTATTGAGATTTATATCTTAGTTTGTTATTTCACAAAATTGCGATAAAAGCAGTAGATTCACGTGGCTATCCTGCAACGTCCAACGTCGTAAATATCACAATACAGTATAACGCCGTTATAACGGACTCGGCTGTAACGCATACTGAGCTATAAAGTACCGCAATGTACGATCCCATGTGATGCGCTACCGTATTGGATGGTGCTGAATATGACGTGCCTCGGATATCACGTACTCAATTTTTCAGGTCCGCTAAGCATATTAAGGAGGTTTTACTGTACCATGAAATAGCACTTTAATTCTTCCACCGCGACACAATGTCCCTGATCTAACGTTCCCCAATTGACATGAAATCGTAAAGAACGGGGGGAAGGGTTAGTATACCTAGTTCCATCGAACCTCTCCTCAAAATATGAAGATAAAGTAGTGTTTTTTACTGCCGTTTCTCCAAATTGTTTGTAATGTCTTTTGTCTTTTAATGTTCCTTCGGGTGCTGTTATCTAATCTTCTGAGTTCTCGGCATGATTCCCACTAAATATCGATTTGTTGTGTATACGACCGATCTGGTCTCAATGGGACCGGTGTTGCGCGTTATAGTATGGCCAGTGGCACTGATGGATAATAGTATCCTGAAAAATATTGACCACTGATTGCAAATTTGATTTTGTTTGCATGAAACCGCAGTTAAAATGACGCAGCATTATAAATATTAAACAGCTGTAATAATGCTTTAATATGTACGCTATTTGGGTATTTGTATACATTGCAAATTGTGTTAGATTTTTTTGTACATTTAGAGTCAAAGATAACTGTGGCGGGCGGGCAAACGGAAGATGGAGTAGAGGATTGTATGAGCGACAGTGATTTTCAACACATGAGAAATCATACTAAACCACTTAAAATCCAATAAATATAGTATATTAGCAGCCATATTTAAGAATGCTATGTCATGTCTAAGCCACTCATTTTGTGCTATGAAGCAACAGGGGCGCTTCCACGTTGGAGATGACTGGGGATGCCCCCCGGCCCAACAAAATGCGTCTTCAATGGGAGATAATCGTCTAAACGGATTAGCCTTGATGTCAATCCACAAAGATATGGACATATCCACCGACAATGTCATCGACAAATTCGCTTCCAGCAATATAAAGCTCGATTTTGTACTATGACTTTGTACAACTAGACTAAAATGGCCTTTATAGATTGTCAAGTCTGAGCAGAATATCTTATAACTCAAATCTACAGATTTCTTCTAGACAATTGGCGGGATCTTCCTATAAATTAATTGCACCCCACCCACCAAGAGTTCTTGGAACCGTCACTGTGAAGCAATAATAATTAGAAGTAGGTGTCGCACTCCAAAGTGACTCCACCGTAGCCACTATGACACTATGACTAATGCATCAGTCGTCTGCATTTAGGATGACTAGAAAACAGGAGACATGGAGACAAACACCACCAGAGAGAAACGTCTATCTATGCATCACGTGACAGACTATCTTTAGCATCCATTTGCATTATGTGTTCGTTTAACGTTTTAGTTTGATTCTCTCTGATCGACACACCGACGCCATTTTAGTTCTTGGTCATAAATTCTTTATCGGACACAATGTTGTGTCAGCGACGCACAGCGACTGTTGAGCAAACGCAGATCAATAGATGACTGAATGCAGGTTAAGGTCAAGGTCAAGGTCAAGGTCAAGCAGAATACGACATTTTGTGTTCTAATTGCGTCATTGATAGTTCGTTCGGTCGAACAGAGAAAAAGCCACTGTGGCAAAGTCCAATTGTCAGAGTATGTAAAGAATTCAAAACAAGCAGCCGCCAGCATCTCAAATCTCCTTTATCTATTTTAGAAGAGAATTCTTGAAACTTCTGACGTCTACTACTATGGCAAGATCGGTAGACGTTGAAAGATTTATTAAAACGTTGTAGCGAAATGTCGAATGCACACGAGTCAATCGGGTTTGGAAGTTTATATATTGACGTATTTGATGCATAGATTAAAAAACAATACTAGAAGTGACTTGGATAGCAGAAGTAAGGCAAGCACAGTCACCGCTCGATCGTTTGTTCGTTCAATCGCTCAGTAATTAATTCGGTTATTTGTTTCTAATTTTGGTTATTCGTTCATTCGTTCGATCATTATAGTTCATTAGTGTCTTATATATATATATATATATATATATATATATATATATATATATATATATATAGTATCTAATAGTACCTAATAAACTAATATAATTCATTAGCGACACAGTGGTTCTCACACAGGGCAATCCCTACTGAACCACTTTAAACCTTGTTATATTATATATTATTATATAGTCTTGTCTTTTCAACTTTTCATTCGTTTGTACATTTATTCATACTTTTATCTTCATATTTCTAATTTCATTCAATTGTTCACTCAATATTTCATTCATCTTTCGTTCATTCATTCACTCATTCGATTCAACGCTCGTTTTCCCGTTACTTTCCCATTTCATCTTCCTCATCTTCTTTCCTTTTCTCGTTCTTTTGCATTTTAACGGCTTGCCCGTGGTTTGTCTGATTATACGGATGGCTGCAAAGCCAGCGGTCATTAGGCCTTCGTTCGACAATCTCTTTAGCCAACTGAAAATATTAGTCAACCGACAAGAGACATACTCCGGAAAACCGAATGACATTAAGCGAAGCGAATAATCTCATAATACTTCATTCGTGTATCATCATCATCATCATCATCATCAGCAGCAGCAGCAGCAATAATAGTAGCATTAGCTGTTTAGCTGTTGTAGCAGCAGTAATAGTTGTACTAGCGGCGTAGTAGTAATAGCAATAGCAACAGCAGTAGTGGTAGTAAAAGTCGTAGCAGTGGCCGTAGTAGTACAACAGGAATGTAAGAGCAAGTAGTAGTAGTAGTAGTAGTAGTAGTAGTAGTGGTGGTGGTGGTAGTAGTAGTAGTGGTGGTGGTGGTGGTGGTGGTGGTGGCAGTGGTGGTGGTGGCAGTGGTGGTGGTGGTGGTGGTAGCAGTGTGCAGTGGCAGCAGCGGCAGCGGTGGTGGTGGTGGTGGTGGTAGTGGTGGTAGCAGTGGTAGTAGCAGCAGCAGCAGCAGCAGCAGCAGCAGCAGTAGTAGTAGTAGTAGTAGTAGTAGTAGTAGTAGTAGTAGTAGTAGTAGTAGTAGTAGTAGTAGTAGTAGTAGTAGTAGTAGTAGTAGTAGTAAAAGAGCTTTTCTATTTCTGGGCCAAAAATCTAGAACTCTCTCCCTCTGGTTGTCAGATCTTCCAATAAACTGAGCATTTTCAGATGTAGGCTTAAAACACATCTCTTCCGATTAGCATTTCCTCCATAGTCTTCTTGCTGTTTCCCTCTGATCTCTGGAATGACCTGGTCTTTTGCAGATGGATTTGAGGTACCATCGATTGATACCCTTGAGTATTAGAAATGGATGGTGCAGCTATAGAAGTGCATAATTATAGTAGTAGTAGTAGTAGTAGTAGTATTGTAGTAGTAGTAGTAGTAGTAGTAGTAGTAGTAGTAGTAGTAGTAGTAGTAGTAGTAGTAGTAGTAGCATTAGCATAAGAAAACATGAGTATTCGAATGAGTAGACCTATTCGAATCATTTTATTTAGACTATATAGCGTTATTTTTTTACTATTAGGCCTACTATTACTTGCTATTACATTCTTGCTTCGCGACGTATCCGTGGCATTGCACGCCTGGCTTGAGGGATATAGCAACGGAGATCAGAGCCGCCCTATGAGGCTATGAGCCCGTGAGGCTCGGGAAGGACTTTGACTTTTGACTTTTGATAAAGCGTTATAGAGTAAGAGTATGAAGTGTTTATAAAACTTAGAAACTGTGATACGAGGTGAGGGCTTGAGTCGAGTTTGAGCTCGATTGTTTCGCAGTCGAGATAATTGATCGAATGCCTTCGTCTTTGAAATTAAAAATGACCTTTATGACGTTGCAAGGTCACTTGGAGAGAATCTCTCACAAGTCCAATGTTCCCTCTAAGCTTTGCGTGTGTGTGCGCGCACAGAGGTCGCAAGGCAAGCGCACAAAGGAAAAATGGAGAGCACAAATTTTGAAATGTTCCCTCCATTGCTTTCATGTCATACACGTACTTACTGATAAAAATTCACGTTTTGTTGGTCATGAGAACTTGTAACGGCTCCGAACAATAATATACTAACTTCTGGTCTAGACTATAGGCAAAAGGTCGTTTATTTAATGATTTGTGCAAAGCACGCGGTTACAAATATAGACAAAATTAAAAGAACAGAAAGCCAGCGATAGAAATGTCTTAAAATAAAATAGAGATTTGAAATAATCATTGACTTAAACGTGGAAGAAAAAGTAGGAACAGCCGAGTCCTGTACCTTCCCCATTTCCTATTGTAGCCTCTCAAATATCGGGGACTTGCGCCTAGAGGCCTAATAGAAGTTTACGATTATGTTTGAAATGAAAACGAACAGCGACTTCTTTTAAGAGTTCATGATTGTTCTTGATTGTGAACAGTTTCAAGATTTAGAAAATCGAATGGATATAGGAGGAACATGTCTGACATTCAGCGCAAACTGTGAACCGCAATTTGGCTTAATGAATATGTTGAAGAACAAGAGAAGGAATCAATTAGAACAGGGTTTCCCAAACATTTTTGGAACTGCGGCCCTCTTCAGCGGTTTTGTAACGTGCCGCGATCCTAATAATTAGCATGTAAATATCAAAAAATGCATTACGCCACCTGGCGAACGTTGGTCGAAAGAAATCTTCTGAGTGTTGAATAAATGGCAAAACAAAAGCTCTGATTCAATTCGAATAAAACATTTGGTAAATATATTAGCCAGAATTATTCATATGTTTGCGAAATAAGACAAAATGACAGAAAAAGACATTGAAATTTCTTGAAAATCAATTCTTTTAAAATTTATCCAGGAACACAGCTTTGTTACGCGTTTTAAAAATCCTATGAGTATGGCAAAATCGCTTAACTGCCAGTTTACTTTGGGATATAGTAAGCACTTAGAGATTCCCTATTGTTAGTAGAGTTTCAGAGCAAAATGGACGGAATACGCTTTCTTTGCGTAATTGTGAAATAAGATTAATTTTAAAAGTACTATAGGCCAGGTTTACCCAAACTTTTTAGAACTGTGCGACTCACTTCAGAGGCTTTGTAACATGCCGTGACTCTGCAAACTCATTGTCGACTAAAATTGGATACAAGTTTCATAAAACACTAATCATTTTAATATAAGCTGTGTATGGAGGATTGCAGGTAAAAAAATATCTTAAAACCTGAGTCTACTTGCAACTTTCAAGGCTTGTGACATTGTGATATTGGCTAGAAAATGATACTTTAGAATCTAATTTGCGACTCCACGCGACTCACTTTTGGGTTGCGACCCACAGTTTGGGAAACACTGAATTAGAGGAATACCACCTAGACATGATGATGCGCATTAAGGGTCAGACCCGGCCTACTTGGCGCTGTGCGATAGGTTCCCGTTAGAACACCGAAGTTAAGCAACGTCGAGCGCGGTTAGTACTTGGATGGGTGACCATCCCGGATTCTAGCCGTGGTGCCGGCGGCCAACCAAGCCGTTCATCGCTTAGGCGTCGATAAATTGGTAGCAGCATTAAGCTGCGAAGGGTAAAATGTGGGTCTAGAGAAAGTAATGGCAACCTACTCTAGATTAATGGCGCAAGCCACCTGCGTTGCTGCTTGCCTAGTAAGTTGTAACCGGAGATCAGCACCGCCCCAACGCTCGAAAATCGAGTATGGGACTACCTTTACCTTTACCTTTACGGAATCCATTAGATGATTAGAGCAGGGTTTCCCAAACACTTTGGAACTGCAGCCCACTTCCAGCGGTTTAGTGTAAGTGCCGCGAACTAGAGATGTGCGGGTACAGCAAAATGCATACCCTACCCGTACCCGTGGAAAAACTTTTTTACCCTACCCTACCCGTACCCGCTAGCGCTATACCCGTACCCGACCCGTACCCGTAAGCTGTGTACCCGTACCCGTACCCGTAACCGACTTTGGTTGGAATTTGGAGTTTTTTGGATTTGGAATTTTGGACCCGTACCCGCGGGTGCGTTTACGGGTACAAGTACTACAAGGACCTGTACATGGACTCGTGAACCCGTATCCGTTCCTAGAGACTATAAAGAGGCAACAGTGAAATTGGGGCTACGAAATTGGGATAACTATTCATTGTAAATAGCACGCATGTTTAGATTAGGACAGATCTAGTACTTAGAAATCAGAATAATCAGTCAGCTAGCCTAAGCCGACATGAATGGGCTTGTTTAAAATATTTAGTAGATATCAGTTATCTATGAGCAGGCATTAGAGCTCAAGTTAAACTACAAAACTTTACCAGAAGAACTTTCTCGGTCAAAGAGTCCTTGGAGGAGTCAGAGGACGCCATTATGATTATAGATTTATTACTGAAGATGTCAGATTACGTCATCTGTATTTCCTTTATGTTTTCAGTAAGTAAAATGCATGCTGTCTGACAAACTGAACGCGATGTACAAGTTATACTAATACACTTTACTCAATATTATTTTTCTATTATTGCATTGCTAATTTGCTATGGTAGTGAGAAATGAAAATATAACTTTTCGGGTAAAACGGGTATACCCGTACCCGTAGCCGCTATACCCGTACCCGTAGCGCTGTACCCGTACCCGACCCGTACCCGTAAAATGTGTACCCTACCCTACCCGTACCCGCGGGTACCTACCCCCCGGTACGGCTCCACCGGGGGCCAGGGGGCCCGGGTGGCCCCCAGTGGCCCCCAGTTGGGACCCTACTTAATGCTACATACATTAAATAACAAATGGTTGGCCCCCCATGATTATAAGTTGCCCCCCAACGGCCCCCCACTTGCCAAATCCTAGAGCATCCCCGCGGGTACATCCCTACCGCGAACCTAATAAGAACATGTAAATATCAAAAAATGCATTACGCCACCTGGCGAACGTTGGTCGAAAGAAATCTTCTGAGTTTTGAATAAATGGCAAAACAAAAGCTCTGATTCAATTCGAATGAAACATTTGGTAAATATAATTTGCAGAATTATTCATATTTTTGCCAAATAAGACAAAATGAGAGAAATGAATTTTGAAATTTCTTGAAAATTATCTCTTTTGAAATTTTGCCAGGAACACACCTTTAATATGCGTTTTAAAAATCTTATGAGTATAGCAAAATCGCTTAAATGCCAGGTTTCTTTTACCGCTTTAAATAGAGATTCCCTATTGTTAGTGGAGTTTAAAAGCAAAATGGTCGCAACACGCTTTCTTGCGTTATTGCGAAATAAACTTAATTTTTAAAAGTACTATAGGTATTAGGACCTATACTATAGTTATCAAAACTTTTTGGACCTGCGACCACTTCAGGGGTTTTGTAACATGCCGTGGCCCTACAAACTTATTGTCGACTAAAATTGAATAAACTTTTCACAAAACACTAAACATTTTAATATATTCTGTGTATGGAGGATTGCGTGCATATACATTTCTTAAAACATAAGCCTACTTGCAACTTTCAAGGCTTGTGACATTGTGGTATTGGTTAGAAAATGACACTTTAGAATCTAATTTCGCGCTACCCCGCGACCCACTAGACTGAGCCCTGCAACCCACTTTTAGGGTTAGCGACCCACAGTTTGGGAACCACTGAATTAGAGGAATACCATCTAGACATTAAGAGTCATCTTCTTGGAGGAAGTGTAACTGACCTGGATCGAATGGGCTCATAGTAAGCACACTTCATCTTCCGTTAGCGCCATTTTGGCTGCTCGCGCGTGTCTGTACGTGCTTCGGAATGACGCTGTTCTTGGCGGTTTCACCGACGTCTTGCGCTTATTGTTTTGCGCTATTCGCGTGGATTGTTGTCTAGCCGTCGTTTTCAAAGCGGTCGGCGATCGTCTTTGCGGTTCTCTGCGCCGAACGAATCGGATTTAAGTCGCCCGTGTCGGCGTGGTTTGCCCGCCGTTTATCTAAGCCACCAGCCAGGCGACGGAGTCAAAGGGCAAAGACTGTTCCGACTGACGCGCGGAATTCCATCTTCAGTCGGTTCCCGTCAAGTTCGGCGATGGTCTCGCAGTTGACCGCCCTCAAGGATTCGCCGCTTGATTTTCGCCACGCGGAGAATTTTTCTCAGCATCCATGCGGTCCTTCAACATCCTTTCTGCGTTTTCGCTGACTCTTCGACGGAACGCCTTCTTGCGGAAGACCGCCTTCTGCCCGATTTCAACACGGCAGCGAACTCTTTCGTGCCATCTGAGCGGATTTTCCCTCAAGACCAACATCTTCCGTTCCATGTTGATTTGTCAGCGTTGTTGACAGCGCCTTTGACTTTGGCCTTCGCCATGCTACGGCGCTATAGAAGTTGTCGAGAACCATTACCATTACCAGAAAGGTTCGAAGAGACACTCTAAAGGCATGGAAATCATAATCCATTTGGAAATTTGTAATGTTTGATTTGTGATGCTTGGATTTTAAAACTAATGAGTGTCTCATTTGGATAAACCGCATGTGTAATCATAGTCGTAAACTATTACCATTAAGATTCTAGACTCGAGCCACAACTTTTTTAGAGGCTACCATAGGGAAGGAGAAAATATAGGGTTTGGGTCCCTACTTTTTCATCCAAGTTTACGCCAGTGTTTAATCTAGACTCCTGGACTCCGGGGGGAACTGACAAAGCCGGAGGGGGAATTCTGCTAGGGGCTGCTGTTAGTCCATGTAGTATGCCAAAATTTCCGGAGAATTTGAAATTTCCGGGGGGAAAAGGGCAATTTTCCCCAGGAAACGGCCTAGATTAAACACTGGTTTACGCCACTGCGTGTGTTTATATTCTAAACTGGTGGCAAATTTGTAAACAGCGGATCATTGACTGATAACAGTGTTCTGAAACGTATTAACTTGTTAGCAATTAAGTAATGGTGATTTCGGACAAATTCTCGGCGCGCACATAAGCTGACTTTCCATGTGCAATAATTTTGCACCCAAGAAATTTCATGCGCACACGGTCTACAAAAAATCAGAGGGAAGATTGCTCACCACAGTCAACAGAAGCACTAAGTTAGCGACGTGTTGTGACGTAAACGACATATTATGAAGTTAGCGACATGTGACGTCACATGGCCTGATGACGTCACATGAGTCATTCTGGATGTCTGCGTAGCCTCTTTTTCCCTGTCTAAGACGTTACTTATGATTTTTGGACTCAAACTTATTTTCCAGCAATCTTTTCCACGGGTTAAAGGCAAGGTTTTGAGCTCATATTCTTCGACAGCGTCTCTAAATGCAAACTTTAAGTTTGGAGAGAGTTCTAGCTGAAGGCGATGACAAGAAACGATGTATTAATTTACACCAATATTTCTACGGAAATGTCTCGACAGGGCATTTCAAGATTCGACACTCATTATGAAGTGGCGCTATAGAAGTTTAAGATTAGATTAGATTAGACTCTATTTGAGCGAAATGGCATCTTGTTCAACAACCAATCGTTAAGAAGAGACTCATTTGAATCATATTCAACATAGGGAAATATTATTATAATTTTAAATTATTGACTCGTCATCCAATCGCTAGAATTTTCCGACAATAATTAGATAGCGTTTCAAAATATTTTTCTTCCCCCCACTTCAAGCTTACAAGACAAGGCCAATAGTTCGTAGGAAGGATCGTAAGGGCATGAAAAGAATGGATCTGCTGTGGAACAAATGGCAGCATGGGCGTCCTCCGAAATTTTTTCAGGGGGGTGCAAAACAGGGTTTTGTGACGAAGGAAACAAGTAATTTTACTTTTTTCATAACTCCACAATTTTTCCAGTGGGGGTGCAATTGCACCCCTTGCACCCCCCCTCCGGACGCCCACGAATGGCAGTGCTGTCTGCCAACCCGTTTCCAGCGATGCCATTGGTTCCAAGAAGCAATGAAACACATGAATATCTTAAAACGTGTGCATGCAACGTGGCGTTTGTGATATCGGAAATTCGCTCCTAACTCTTACGCGGCGATCCCGGATAAATCTTGAGTTGTGCCAGAAGTGTCTTTATGTAAGACATTTTCTCCGAAATCCGCTTAAACTCCGTCCAATAAATAGGTTTGATAGGGTTGGGCAAAAATTTACGACCGCCGTTTTAAGAACCCGACTTATGATTTTTTGTGCTTTTAGACAATAGCTATTAAAACGTAAAGCGGAGGAAGCATTTTCTTCTTTATTAATCCAAAGAAGCTTTTAAAACGCAATAAGATTTCGAGAATCGATATTTGGACGCTAGAATTATTATACGAATACATGTCTGAACATTCCTTCTGGAACCGATTTTCTCATCGCTACTTCTACTCGGTCAGACTTCCAACGAACTAAATTATTTTGGATCTTGGCTTAAATGTACATTTATTGTCGCTTGTTTTTCTCATAGTCCCTCTTGCCTGTGTCTGTCTGTCTGTCTGTCTGTCTGTCTGTCTGTCTCTCTCTCTCTCTGACTGATGACCTCTGGAGTTTACTTGGAGTACCGTGAATTGATAATTTTTGAGAAAATAAAACAGGTGCTATTAAAGTGAAATACTGTCAATTAAAAAAACACTACTACTACTACTACTACTACTACTACTACTACTACTACTACTACTACTACTACTACTACTACTACTACTACTACTACTACTACTACTACTACTACTACTACTACCACCACTACTACCACCACCACCACCAGTTTTGGAGTTGCCGGGGGGTTGGGGTGGTTGAACCCCCCAGCTAACTTTGCAACCTTCGCAAAAATCGCATATCGGGTATATGCAGCTTCTGTCATTCATTGAATTTCAGTCCTCAACCTCCCTCCAGCTCAAATTTCACAACTCCAACACTGCTTAAAGTGGTCCACCACCACCACTACTACTACTCTACTACTCTACTACTACTACTACTGCTACTACTGCTACTACTACTACTACTACTACTACTACTACTACTACTACTACTACTACTACTACTACTACTACTACTACTACTACTACTACTACTACTACTACTACTACTACTACTGTACTACCACTAAAAGTTTAAAACTACTACTACTACCACTAGTATTATTACTTCTATTGTTACTAGGCTTACTGTTACCAATACTACTGATATTATTAATACTACTGTAAGTTGGCTTCTGCATGATGATAGCTTTTTGGTGATGACGACGATTAATGCGCTTCATAAAAAGCAGTAGATATAGATAAGATTTTTTCGATATAAGACGCTTCTCTGTTCACCTTTAAAGTCTTCACGTCTTCTTACACCTAAGTCCGAATATTGGCGGCGTCTTTGAAGCGACGTTGCGATCTTTTGATCTGCCGCCTTACTTACTGACTTACTCAGACGTAAACATATCAGAGGATTCGAGTGTTCTTTGCTACGCCCCCGTCAATTCGAACGACCAGAGTCACGCCGGCGTCAATAATGCAATCGAAGGGTTGACACGTTGATTGCCCACATCAGCCGGCGCTAGTTGTCTTTGTGACACAGTCACTTGCGCTGCAGATGACAAGATATGTCCACAGCAACACCAACAACAACCACAGTCCTAAAACATCACAAATAGCACTGGCGTAGCCACGTTGGAGGAGGAGGAGAAGGAGGAGGAGGAGGAGGAGGAGGCAGGGGCACGGACCCGATTCTGGTTGGGACCGGTCGTGAGTTTTGCCGCGAAACCCTTGAGATAATGTATCTAGGGATCAGTGACGTCAATCTGTAGTAAAAGTTGTGAGGGTCCACCTAACCCTAACCCTAACCCTAACCTTAACCCTTTTAGCATAATTCTTACAGTGTATTACTTATTAATGTTCCAAAATACCATTTGCTGATAATATGATTAATAATCATCTTTATTCGTGACAAGCACAGCATAAAAAGTAGTAGGCCTACACAACCAGTATAGCAGCTATTGTTACGTGGACGGAAGAGAATCGGCTCGCACTGAATCCGGCCAAGACTGAATTTTTGTGGATGAGCACCCCCAGGAGAAGGCATTTGCTTCATGCCCCGTTTGTGGTGGAGATGCAGCCATTGCTCCTCCTCCGAGAGCTCTTCTGGGAGTGCTCCTAGATGAGACTCAATCCTTTGAAGCGCACGTTAACAATCTGATACGCTCCTGCCACTACCAACTGCGGAGAGTGAGGTCAATTCGACGGTACCTGCCAGTGAGCGCGGCTGTTAAATTGGTGCGGGCCCTGGTACTGACACGAATTGATTATTGTAACGGTGTGCTTCTTGGACTTCCGGATACTAGACTGAACCGCATACAATCAGTGCTGAACCAGGCTGCACGAGTGATTTTCGGCTGTCGCTTTCTGACCACGTCACTCCTCTCAAGATCGACTCCACTGGCTCCGTGTGCCACAGCGCATTGTCTACAAGCGCTGTTGGCTTATCCATTCATTATCTAACTGTGCTTGTACGAAGATCGACTGTGATCGAGAGGAGATCGGTTCTTAGGTCCAGTCGGAGAGTGCAGTTGTTGGTCCCTCCCCCGTCCAAGACCCCTAAGTTTGGGGAAAGATCATTCGCGCGGGGGAATCCCGCCCTGTGGAACTCTCTTCCAGACAATGTGACTGGAGCAGTCTCAGCTGGACTTTTCATTAGAAATTTGAAGACACATTTATTTAATATTGGATATGAACTGTGTTAAGCGCTTTTGTTGTAGGCCTTAGCCTTGTCTACTGCGCTATATAAATTGTCAATAAATAAATAAATAAATAAAACCAGTAGTACACAACCAAGGAAACACAAATCAACTGAACAAAACTAAATAATAAAAATAATAAAATAAACCTAATAATAAACAAATAAACTAAGAACAAACTTTACACAGTACAGCCTCTGGCCTCAGACAAATTCTAGTAATGCACTGAGCAAAGTACAGTGGCTTCTTCTCATATCTATTAACAAAGGATGCTTGTCGCTTTTCTACAATAATATCTACGTGTATTATTATCTATTCAGCACAACAATTTATTAAATAATCGTACAGCTGTACAATATAGATTTATTCAGATTTTTGCGAGGGTCCAATGCCTTATGGACCCTCACAAAAATTTGATTGTGAGGGTCCGGAGACTCCGGACCCCAGGATCCTCACGGGATCGACGCCCATGTTAGGGAGGGATGTTATGTTGCATGATCGAAGAGAATGCGTGAATGTGCGAAGAACTATATGACGACCTTCTTGGCTCGCTTGAGACTTTTCTGATTTCTTTATCGATACAAAAATCGATGTGCTCCCTATTCAAAAAGCCTGGCTACGCCACTCATTCAGAGTAGCTACTACAGTCAATAGAAATGGAACTCTATAACTTATATTTCTAACTGCCTCTACGAACACCATATCCTGTTTTAAGGACGTGGCTGGATTTGGGTGAAAGAAGAAATCAGATGACGTGAAGATTCTCTCTCTCTCTCTCTCTCTCTCTCTCTCTCTCTCTCTCTCTCTCTCTCTTCTAATCCTCTCTGTTGAATTAGAAAATAAAAACAAACCGAATCAACCAACTGATCCACAGACGCTACATCGAAACATCGAATTTCTCCTAAAGAATTGAAAGCGCTACAAAAACGCAACACGTTCGGTCACGTGACCACCGGAAATTGCATTCATATTTAACCGGAACTTTTTAGAGGCCTTTATACACACATGCAGAGAGAGAGAGAGAGAGAGGGAGGAGAGAGAGAGAGAGAGAGACAGAGGCAGAGATAGCAGACTAACAGAGACAGAGAGACAGACAGAGACAAAGAGACAGAGACAGACTGACAGACAGACAAACAGACAGAGACGGAGGCAGACAGACAGGAGGCAGACAGACAGACATAGAGAGCAAAAGAGAGACAGAGAGAGACAGAGACTGAGAGAGAGAGAGAGAGAGAGAGAGAGAGAGAGAGAGAGAGAAAGAAAGAAAGAAAGAGACAGAGGCAGACAGACAGACATAGAGAGCAAAAGAAAGACACATAGAGTCAGAGAGAGAGAGAGAGAGAGAGAGAGAGAGAGAAAGAAAGAAAGAGAGAGGCAGACAGACAGACATAGAGAGCAAAAAGAAGACACATAGAGTCAGAGAGAGAGAGAGAGAGAGAGAGAGAGACAGAGACAGAGACAGAGGCAGACAGACAGACATAGAGAGCGGGAGGGAGATAGAGACAGAGAAAGAGACAGATCCGTAAACAGTGCTATTGAGCCAGACGAAGCACGCACAGGAACGAAGGCGGACAAGAGAAAATTGAAATCTCTTTCGTCTTCGAATCTTCTTATTCGAAAGATAATTCACTGGAAAATGGCCTGAACCAAAGTGGCGCATACAGCCCCCAACGCACCCGAAATTAGAATTACTTTCGTGACAAATGGGTGGTTGGGTGGCGCGTGGGGTGGGGGCAGCCGGTGATAATGGCGCGTACCCAACGGGCGCCCAACGACGGCAGGCGTCACTGCAACGACTCCCGCTGCGCAAAGAGCATTTAATTGCGATATCCATCAGTTCGATTCGTAATCTTATTGAGGTTTTGGATGGTGAGCGTAGAAAGTGATGGAAATAAATTTCAAGACGGGAATGAATTATGGTCAAGCCAATCGTGGAATCCAGTCGATAAACGATATAAATGCCTGCACATTTGTAACGACCAAATCAGGCGGAATTCCATTACAAATGCCCGGCTGACTTTATAGCTATTTAGACGTCGAAAGAGAAAAAAACATGCAGTCTACATTGGACTGTTTTCACAATGAACGTTTGAACTTCCGTACGAGAAATATATCGAAAATTAATCCAAATCCAAATCACATTTATCGAAAATATCTGAAAACCAACTTAGGTGATCCATTGCTCCACTGATTAGCCTCAGCATTATTTGGCAAATTGGATTAATAGGCCTACTCCCCAAATTCGCAATCCTTTCTGCGCATATCTTTCCTCCTGCTTCTGCTAATATTCTGTAATTTATACCGAGAATTGTAAACATTGACTCCGCCAAACAAACTCACGCACATGCAATACAATTATTACAAATATTACAGT
Source organism: Metaphire vulgaris (assembly GCA_018105865.1). Lineage (NCBI taxonomy): Eukaryota > Metazoa > Annelida > Clitellata > Crassiclitellata > Megascolecidae > Metaphire > Metaphire vulgaris. Next base: position 6,681,544 of record CM030862.1, read on the forward strand.
TATTACGCTTAAAATCGTTTACATTTTAATCTTACATTTACAATGAAGTTGCTGACCACACCGAATAGCTAGTTACTTTAGAATAATTGTAAAAGCGAATTTTTAAACGTGCTCTAAAATTTCGCAAGGATTAGACTTACTTGAATAGGGCTAAACCTATCGTCAGTGTGCCCTACCCAAGAGAATCTGCTGGATTATATTTATATATTATATATATATACATATATATATATATATATATATATATTTATATATATTGTACCAAAAACGAGCGCGCTAAAACCAGGTCCATGCACAAATATTATCACGAATTATGCGCTTCATCATAAAGGGAACAAAAGTTCAATATATATATATTATATACAATATGTATTTCGAATGAGACCATGAGACCGTGCAGTGGTCAAAAGTCTACTTAATTCGTATTTATGAGACAATCAAACCCAATGCGTTGGGAAAATCCAATCTACGTTCTCATATATACCGCATAAGCCGCATTAGAATATAAATATAGATATATACACTGTGGTCCAATAAATCCGCACCCATTTTATTTGGCTATAAAACTTTGTCCACTCTTGATCAATCTTGACAAAACTCAGTAGGAATGAAAGAACCGCCAACACATCTATATGTTCCGGTTGTTCGCGACATGTAACATGTTCTATCTGTGTAGCAAACTGTATATGTCACGAACCAAAGCACATCGTAAAGTTCCGTTTACATGGTATAAGGTGTATAAGCTACCGGTAACTAACCGTAGTGAGCATGTGGCAGAAAGCATCTCCTACGGCAGAGCAAGCCACGTGAAGGCGCCTGACCTTCTCGTCAGTGAAGAGGATAAAGTCTACTTATGCTGACGAAAAGTTGTGCAACAACTCTCTTGATCGCGTGAAGCGAGTTAAGGCAATTGGCTGCAGTCAACTCCTGTGCTTCTTCGGGCACTTCAGATGCAGATCGTCTTGAACAATGCGCCGGACAGAATTCTTCACAGTGGCATCACCAGTTAACCTACAAAATCACCGAATTTACGTAACCGATTGCAGTCAAGAAACGTGACATTGCAGATCTAATCTAATCTAATCTTAAACTTTTATAGCGCCACTTTCATAATGCACAGGAGCATCAACCGATGGCACACCAAATCCAAATCACTAAAGATCCAGGTCAAATCCAGGGTATTCGGCCGGACAAACGGGTGACAGTCTATGGTGGATAAGCCCGATGAGACACTGCTGCGACACGTCCAACGTTCTGGAAGACAGAAATGGTTTCAGTTGTTGTATTAAAACTGGATTGCATCTGTTTGTCATCTTCGTTGAGTTGGATATCAAGGTAAACAACACCTACTGCCGTGACGTGCTGTTGCAGGAGATGCTTCCTGCCATCCGCTCATTATGCTTTCTACTGTCTTTGCACATTTGCCACTACCACTATGAGATCACTGGTGCCAATTATTTATACCACGTAAATTAATAATTACTACGTGTTTTGTTTCGTGACATACAGTTGCTACAAATAAAATAAGCTGCGAACAATTTAAACAGGAATCTGTTAGATGTTCTTTCAGCCGCATTTCTACCGATTTTTATCAAGATTGGTAAAAATTTGACAAAGTTATAGCCAAAATAAAAATGGTGCGGAAATTTTGGACCACAGTATATATATATATATATATATATATATATATATATATATGTAAGTGAATGCTACATTTTTGTCGCATAGAACTATTCACGAAAGAACTGTTATTTTGCCAAATGAAAGCAGACTGCTTGCTTAACGGGATATCGAATGGTCTTCAACGCATACCCTCCTATCATCACCAATGCCTTGGGTTTTAGACATAGATCAGTAAGTCATTTGTAATGAACTCGAATAGAGCCAATCTATCTGGAATCTGCAATATAATGGAACATTAATATGTTTACATATCATTGCATACATCGTTGTATATCATACATACGTGTGTGTGTGTGTTTGTGTTTGCTATACATAAATTCGTTATTCTGCGATAGTGGCGTTGAATTTCGTGTATCAGATGACGTCCATTTCAATGTCAGACATGACATTCATGACGCTGATCGAATCAGGTGACATCGCTCTTCAATTCGGTTCCAGTGAGTCAATAATAAGAGCACTCTATCCTGTGTTCGACAAAAAAGACAATTTATTTAATCGCATATCACACTCATATGCATACATATACATCAAAAGCAGAACACCACGTATACAACAATAGGCCTAATGCAGTAGTTGCACATGCAGATGTATACATGTATATGCACACACACACACACACACACACACGTACACGGACTTGTATATCTATATGCATCCGAATTATGCACACGCGAGTATATTTCGGAGTCCGTGTTTATGTTTGTCTCTTTGTATCCGGTCTAATACTGTGATGTATACAGTGCAGTTTCTAACTGTACACTTGTATTTTGGTTCGTTTTTAAATTTCCAGGGAATTGGCGAAAAGCCTGAGTCGGCGTTCCAGATCCAAATACATTGGCCTATATATATATATATATATATATATATATATATATATATATATATATATATATATATATATATATATATATATGTGTGTCTCATCGATTCCTCATTAGCGGATTCAACAGCGAAAGTATAACGCCGGATAAAACAAACGGAACGCTGATGTGGACTGTCGAAATCTAAGATCTTAAGCTAAGTTGATTTCAAATTCGTTCGGTCAGTGCAGGGTTTAATCTAGGCCGTTTCCTGAAGGGGGAATTGCCTTTTCTCCCCTCCCCGAAAATTTCAAATTCTCCCCGGAAATTTTGGCATACTACATCAACTAACAGCAGCCTCATATACATAGCTGACTTCCCTCCGGCCTTGTCAATTTCCCACCGGAGACCAGAGTCTAGATTAAACACTTGGTCAGTGAAAACAGAGATTAGACGTATAGGCTTTTCAAAATAAGTTTCCGATGAGCTGTGGACATTTTTACTTTTTTCCATTCCATCTGACAAAAATTAATTTACCAGAATTTTTTGACTTATCTAACCGATATAGGCCTATCTTAGATTTTAAAATCGGCTTTGAGCCAACTGCTTCCACTGCGGATCCGAGTGTGTCCTGTTACGACCTAAGAACGAGAATGGTCAAATTGGTCGACCGCAGGCCCGCCGGAACGAATTTTCATCAGGGGTGCAGATTTTCTCCAGATTAAAGCAGTAGCATCATTTCACACTTTTCTTTGGGGCAAGATAATTGTTTGCAAATTTTCGGCATATTTTGGCAAATTTTTGGCCAATTTTAGCAATTTTTGGCTAATTTTAGCAAATTTTTGGCGATTTTTTGCACATTTTTTGCAAATGTTGGCAATTTTGGACCAATTTTAGCAAATTTTGGCAATTTTTGGGCCAGTTCTAGCAAATTTTGGCAATTTTTTGACGAATTTTAGCTGAAAGGGGGTGCAGAGGGGGTGCAGCCCATCTTCTTTCCAGGGGGTTCACTGCACCCCCTACATTTTTTCAGGGGGTGCAGCTGCACCCCCTGCACTCCACTTGCGGCGGGCCTGGTCGACCGACACGGTATTCCGCATTATGATTAATGGGTCGGGGTCCTATAAGTCGACCACATGCCTTTCTGAACCGACAGCTACAGTCAACTGAATCTTGAATCTTATCACAGCAAGACCATAATGCGAATAAATGGATGGGTGGAAAATAGTGTTTCACACACACAGGGCAGACCCTACTGAACCACTCTAAGCCACGTGATATAATAATAATAATAATAATAATAATAATTATTATTATTATTATTATTTACACTTTGATTCGACGCTTTTCGACACGCTGCGCTGTTACTAGATGCTGAATAAAACTGCCATCAGAAAGTAAGTAAATAAGTAAGTAAATAAGTATTTGAAGCGAATTTGTATAGCGCTGCTGCGTTGGCCAGAAGCGCTTTGGAGTGAGAATTGGGGGCATGAACGGAAGTGGCGCGGTCATATTTTAGTGAAAGTGGAAATCAATGAAGTCAGTTTTTCTGTGATTGATGCAACAGAACAATCGTTCTGTTTTTCTCCAGAATCTGACATGGACAGCGCCCATCGACCGCTCTCGGCCGCATAGACTCTGCGCAGAGAGCGGCCTCACCGTCCCCAGTTGGATTTTCGGTGTTTCTTCTGAGATTTTCATATATTGAGCATTCATCGAGTCTCCGGGCATTATTAGTTGTATTAGTTGAAGGCACCAGTTATTAATTATGATGATTATGATTACTGTAAATTATTATTATATTTAGCAGCCGCAGCAATAGTAATTGTAGTTGTAGTAGCAGAAGTGGTGGTGGTGGTAGGAATAGTAGTAGCATTAGTAATAGTAGTGTAGTAGTGTGGTGGCGGTAGTAGTAATAGTAGTAATGGTGGTGGTGGTAGTAGCAGTAGTAG